>PVJA010047672.1:0-14547 GCA_004027025.1 Myocastor coypus
TCCAAAAAAAAAAAAAAAAAAAAAAAAACACCACCAACAAAAAAAACTACAGTACTATGAAAAGAGAGATCCTAGAGGATTTCAGAAAATGGAAAGATATTCCCTGCTCCTGGATAGGAAGACCAACATTGAGAAGACGGCCATATTCCCTAAACTGTTATACAGATTTAATGCAATTCCTATCAAAATACCATCAACATACCTCACAGAGCTGGAGAAGTCATTCCTAAAATTTATGTGGAACCAAAAATGATCTAGAATTGCAAAGAAAATCCAGGGCAACAAAGATAAGGCAGGAGGCATTACAATTCCTGACCTAAAATTACAATGCAGAGCTAGTGTGATTGGCAATATCATGGTATTGGCAAAAAGCAACAACAAAACAAAATAAAAAACCTGATGATCAATGGAATAGATTAGAAGATGCAGAAGTAAATACAAACACACTCAGCCATGTTATTCTTGACAAAGGGGTCAAACATGTTTACTGGAAGAAAGATAGCTTCTTTAACGAATGGTTCTGGGAAAACTGGCTCTGCATATGTTGAAAACTAAAATGATCCAGATCTATCACCATGCACTAAAGTAACATCAAAATGGATTAAAGATCTAAATATTAAAAGAAAAACCCTAAATCTCCTAGAGGAGAAAGTTGGAGGAAATCTTTTTTTTTTTGGCGGGACTGGGGTTTGAACTTACAACCTTGTACTTGCTGGGCAGGCGCTTGTGCCACAGAGCTATCTCTCCAGCCCCCAGAGTAAGTCTTGAAGACAGTGGGTAGGCCAAGAGTTCATGGACAAGAATCAAAATGCACATTTAACACTTGAAAGAATCAACAAGTGGGACCTCCTCCGGCTTAAAAGTTTTTTCATGTCAAAAGAAATTACCAACAGAGTGAAAGACAACTCACAGATTTTGAAAAGATTTTAGCTAATAAGTGTTCAGACAAAGGTCTTCTATCTAGAATTTATGAAGAATTAAAATCTGCTAGGGTCCCAAAATTCAAAGATCCAATCCAGAAATGGGCATCTGAGATGAATGTACACTTCTCAGAGAAAGAAATTCAGCAAGCTTATAAATACATGAAGAAATGCTCCACATCACTAGCCATTCATGAACTTCAAATCAAAACAACACTTAGATACCATCTCACCCCAGAAAGAATGGCTAGTATAATGAAATCAACCAATAACAAATTTTGGAGAGGCAGTAGGGAAAAAGGAACCCTTTTCCACTGCTGGTGGGAATGCAGACTGGTGCAGCCATTATGGAAAGCAGTGTGGAGACTCCTTAAGAAGCTAGAACTGGAAATCTCCTTCAATCCAGCTATCCCCCTACTGGGAATTTTTCTAAAAGAACTGAAAACATCATACCATATGTACCTATGCTCAGAGAAGCACAATTTGTAATAGCCAAATCCTGGAAACAACCAAAATGCCCATCATCTGAAGAATGGTTGAAAAAGATGTGATATTTTCATAAAATGGAGTATTACTCAGCTATAAGGAATGATATAAGTGGATGTATCTTGAATGTATACTCATAAGTGAAATAAACCAGATGTGCATATTCAAATACGGTATAGTTTCCCTAGTGTAAGGACTCAAAAGAAGAAATAAATAAACAAGCAAACAAATTAATTAATTAATTAATTTTGGGTGGTACCAGGAATTAATCTCAGGATCTTGCATTTTCTGCATGCTCAACCCCTATAATTTTATCATTATTATTATTATTATTATTATTATTATTTTTTTTTTTTTTGTGTGTGTGTGTGTGTGTGTGTGTGTGTGTAGTCAGGGGTTGAACTGAGGACCTTGTGCTTCCTAGGCAAGTACTTATTTTACTGAGCTGTCTCCCCAGCCCCTATAATTTTTTTTTTTTAGAAGACTGACTTAAATACAAAATGCATTTGGAAGAGTTAAAAAGATTTGTTTATTGAAAGTGTTAATGTTTACTTATTTGATCAGTCTTACATACCTACCTGTGTTAATCTATACTGATTTGATGATGAAAATGTGTAGTGCAACCATTGTTAAATTTTTCTTGCCTTGCAATTATGTACTATATGTACTCTTGCTTGTTACTACTGTTTTTTCTCTTTGTTTCAGCTATTTTTACTCTCTAAAATAAAATTAAATCTATAAAAAAGAAAGAGAGATCTTGTATTTCACTTTTGTTAGCTGCGACACTGTCCTCAAGGTCGGAAAGTCTCCCTTTAATTTCATTCAAGCTGTTTGCTAGCTTTTAATAGAGTTCTTACTTTCTCGGATATCTGTTTGAATGTTTTGTGCATTCTAGTTCTTTCCTGTATTGTTCATTCAGTGTTTCCATAATTGTTCTATTTTCTTCTATTTCTATCTATGTCTTCTTTAGCAGTGCTGAGCAATTTTTTTCATGATTATTGTCCTTTCTTTTGGGACCTGGGAGATTATTTCTAATCTTGTTTCTTCTGTAACCTGATGGACTTGTTTCTTTACTTCAGTTGATATCGTTTCAGACATTTCAAGTGTGTAATTTCCAAGTTCTCATCTTGGAAATGTTCTCATCTCTTGTATTTGTTCATTGTGGGCTAGAGGACTGAGATTGCCGTTTGCTCCTGTGATTTGGCATTTTTGATGCTCCCGGTAACTGTCCAGACAGAGTACTGCAGCAGCCCACAGTCCCCCAAGCTCTTAAACGGCTGCAGGAAAGCTTCACGCTTGCGTGCTCAGGGCTGATGGATTGCAGCTCTCTTGCATCCCTTGTCCTGCAGGCCACTCAGAGTTCACCAAAGTTCTTAAGTTTTGGACTGGCCACACCCTAGTGTTGGGGGCTAAGGAAGGTCAAAGCTTACCAGAGTCCCACAGGCTGCCCAGAGTCTGCCGAGTTTCTTAAATCTGTTTTCACATTTAGCTGTTTGATCCATTTCAAATTTTGCTTAGTGGGTAGTGAATGATGCGGGTCCAGGTCCAACTTCAGTTTTTGGCATGTGCTGAGCCGGCCTTTGCAGCACCATTTATTAGAGAGGCTGTCTTTCTCCCACTGAATGTATTTGGAGCCTTTGTCAAAGATAAGGTGGCTGCATATGTCTGGAGTTGTTCTGCATCTTTAATCTTTTCCATTGCTCTTCAAGTCTGTTTTTTTTTTTTTTTTTTTTTTTTTTTTTTTTTTTTTTTTTTTTTTTTTTTTTTTTTTTTTTACCAGTATGATGCATCTTTTTTTTTTTTTCTTTTTTTTAAAAAAATCACTGTAGCTTTGTAACATAATTTCAAGTCAGGGATTGTGATGCTTTGGCCTTGGTTTTGTTGCCCAGAATTGCCTTTGCTATTCTAGGTCTTTTTAGGTTCCAGATACATTTTAGGTTATTTTCTCTAATTCTGTGAGCTATGCTACAGAAATTTTGATTGAAATTACAGTAAACCAGTATAATAGTCTTGGGAATATGGTCATCTTCATTCTATTGCTTCTTCCTACCCCAAAACAAGAGATATCTTTCCATTTTCTGATATTCATGCTCATTCTCCTTTTTCAAGGTACTGTGGTTTTCATCGTAGCAGTCCTTCACATCCTTCGTTAGATTGATTTTTGCTTATTTCATTTTTTGAAGAAACTATTGTGAAAGGTGTTTTCCTAATTTCTCTCTCAGTGAGTTTATTATCTGTGTATAGGAAAGGTATTGATTTTTCAGTGTTGACTTTGTATCCTGCTGTACTACTGAATCTGTTTATGAAATCAAACAGTTTTTAGTGGAGTTTTTAGAGTCTTCTATGTAGAGTATCATGTCATCTGCAAATAATGATAATCAAACTTCTTTTCCTGTCATTACTCTTTTGATTTCTTCCTCTTGTCTAATTGCCCTGGCTAAAGTTTCCAGGACTGTGTTGAATATGAACAGAGATAGTGGACATCCTTATCTTGTTCCTGATTTTAGAGGGAAAGCTTTCAGTTTTTATCCATTAGTATGATGTTGGCTTTTGGTCTGTCACAGGTGGCTTTTATCAGATTGAGATAAAGGTGGTCTATTCCCATTTTATGTAGGATTTTTTTTTTCTTTTGTATTTTTTAGGGTAGGGTATATACGGTGTCCAGGGTCTCACTACTAGATGGGAGTCATAGTGATCTGCCTGTTTACAGCCTCCCAAGAGCTGGTATTACAGGTGTGTGCCACCACGCCCAGTCTCAGTTACCTTCTCAGCATGCCCTGGGGATGTTGCTGGCGCGGTAGGAACAGGGATCGAACTCCCAGACCCTGCGCCTGTTTGCAGGTGCTTTAATCTGCTGAGCTATTTGGCCGGCCCTACTGCATTTTATTTGCTAGTCTCTTATTGAGAATTTTGTATCTATGTTCATTAGAGAGATTGGCCTATAATTCTCTTTCCCAGAAGAGTCCTCCTCTAGTTTTGGTATCAGCGTAATGCTTGCTTCCAAGAATGAATATGAGAGCACTGCTTCTATTTCAATTACATTAAAGAGTTTGAGATTGAATGGAGTTATGTCTTCTCTAAATTTCTTGTAGAATTCATCAATAAATCTATCAGGGCCTGGGGGGTTTCTTTGTTGGTAGGTTTTAAATTGTATATTCAATATTATTTATTGATATGATTTATTTAGGATTTTTATACATTCTTTTTTTTTTTTTTTTTTTTTTTTTTTTTTTTTTTTTTTTTTTTTTTTTTTTTTTTTTTTTTTTTTTTTTTTTTTTTTTTTTTTTTTTTTTTTTTTTTGCGGGACTGGGGTTCGAACTCACAACCTTACACTTGCCACGCAGGCACTTGTGCCATGGAGCTATCTCCCCAGCCCCATTTTGTACATTCTTGATTCAGTTTTGGCAATTTATATTTATCTAAGACTTTGTTCATTTCTTCCATCTCATTAGAATTCGAACTTCTCTTTCTTTCTTTCTTTCTTTCCTTTGCATATTGTTTTTTTTTTAAAATTTTATTTATTTATTTTTTTCTTGTTTCAGAACCTTTGTTTATTCACTCATTTTTATGGCTGGCTCAGCCCACCCCAGGGGCAGGGCTGGCACAGCATGTGGTGCCGGGGATCGAACCGCGGTCCCTGAAGCCGCCCAAGCTTTCCCAAGCAGGGGCTTTAGACCACTGAGCCATCCCGCCGGGCCCTCTTTTGCATATTGTTAATAGAACTCATGATCTTACACTTGCCAGGCAGGCACTTAAGCCACAGAGCTATCTCCCTCGCCCTAGAGTACAAATTTTCAATGTAGGCTTCCTTCAGGGACTATTATGATTACATACTTTTCATTCCTAACTGCATGGATTTCTGCCATTTCTTCTTTTTGATAAGGTTGGGTAAGGGCTTGCTGATTTTACTTAATCTCTGAAAGAACTAACTCTTAGTTTATTTTATTTTAAAGGAATAGAAAAAGAATAGATAAGACATTAGAAATGATACACAATCTCAAAAAACAAACAGGAAACCCAAGATGATAAGTATTCAACAGTGGTTGCTATATTGCACATTGTTATCTTCAGTGTAGTTCTCAGATTACCAGATATAAGGATGTAAATTTGGCCAAAGTAAAAATTTCAAACATCAACTGCTATCTTCAAAATCCAATAGAAATTAGTTGTATGGTCATCTTCGCTATTCTGTGTACATACATGCAGGAATTTCTTCCTTCCTTTTTTCATTTCTTTTCTCCTTTGTTTCATCCCAATTCTTTATTCCTTTGTGTAGATTTTTTTCTCTCTTTTACTATATCTATTGCACCTTTCACATTTTGTTTACTCTTTCAGGTTCTTACACTAGGGAGACCATATGATGTTTACACATGTGGGTCTAACTCATTGATTCCTTGTTTGTTTGTTTTTTAGTCTCCAATATGTTAATTTCTGCTCTTATCTTTATAATTTCTTATCTTGTATGAGATATTCAGTGCTATAGATTTCTCTCTTAAAACTGCTTTCATTGAAGTTCCAGTATGTTATGCTTTCATAGTCATTTAATTGTCGAAACTGTTTAATTTCTTCTTTAATTTCATCTGTGACCCATTGATTGTTCAGGAGGGTGCTATTTAATTTCCATGTGTCTATGAAGTCTTGTGGTTTATTTGCCTTGATTTCCAACTTCATTGTACTATGGTCTGATAACATGCATAGGATAATTTTAATTCCTTTGATTCACTTAAGCAAGTTCTATGAGCTAGTATATGGTTTATTTTGGAGAACATCCTGTGTGCAATTGAGAAGAATGTGTATTCTGATATTGTGGAATGGAACACTCTGTAGTCATTTACTAAATTCATTGGTTCAAAAGTTTGGTTCACTTCTAATATTTCATTGTTGGTTTTTTGTCTACTTGAGCTGTCTTTTTGTGACAGTGGGTATGTTGATTCCCCAAACAGGGAGTCATGCTTAATTGATTTTTCATGCCCATTAACATTTGTTTTATATAGTTATTAGTCTAGTGTTTGCTGCCTATATATTTATGATTTTTATGACTTTATCAGAATGTAGTGACCTTTATCTCCCTTAATCAGTTTCAGCTTGAAATTCACTTTGTCTCCAAATAGAATAGCTACCTGATGTTGTCTGGATTCCTCTCATACAGAGCATTGTTTTCTATCCTTTGCCTTTCAGTCTATCAATTTCTTTTTAAATTAAATGTGTTTCTTGGATGTAGCATATTGTTGGATCTTGCTTTTTGATCCAGTCTTTTAGCCTATGTCTTTTGATTGGTGAATTGAGACCACTGACATTGGTGATTATAATTGATATGAACTGACCTACCTGTATCATTTTCCTGTTGGCTCCACTTTCTTTTATCATCTCCCTCTCTTTAATTGTTTGCCATGGCCTGGAGCGATTGCTTAGTAGAATAAGCGCTTGCCTGGCAAGCTCAAGGTCCTGAGTTCAATCCCTTGTGACACACACACACACACACACACACACACACACACACACACACACATTGTTTGCCTTGCCTGATAGATTCCTTTTGTTAGGCTTTATGGAATTATACTCCATTTCTAGCTCTCCCCGACTTGAGGGTCTATGTTGAGAAGTCAGTTTTGATTCTCTTGGGGTTTCCTTTATAGATGATTTGCTTCTTTTCCCTAACAGCTTTTAAGATTCTATTTCTTGCTGAATTTCTGGAGTCTTAATTAGGGTATGTGTCTCTCTAGACATTTTTTTTTTTTTTTAATCTTGGCTAATTGGAATTCTATATGCCTCACTTACTGTATGCCAAATTCTTTTTTTCTACCAGGCAATTTTTTTCTCCCATGACCTCTGAGAATGGCTTTTTTTTTTTTTTTAATATCATTTTTGTTGTGTCCTGCTTTTTCACTGACTTCAATCAATCTTAAATTATTTTTTTGCTCCATCTAGCAGCTGTTGGATTGATTTTCTTGGTATTTTAATTAAATATTTCCTTTATGAAGCCTGTTTACTATAATCTGAGATATTGTCCTCATATTGGCTTAATCTTCTACAAATACTTTCAGTGGAATTTTTATTTTCCTGGATATCTGCTTGAATCTGTCTTATGGATTCCATTTCTTTGTTATACTGAATATTCAACGCTTCCATAATGTTCTTGTTTATATCTGCTCTAAAGTTACTACACATGATTTTCACTAAACATCATTTTTGCAGTTATTCAAGAAATTATTTGTGATTTGATTTTTCCTAGAGAAAAGGTTCTCATCTTAGTGAGACAAGAGGATATTTGCACATGGGTTTGATTTATTTCACTTACCAATACAGTCTCTAGTTGCATCCATCTATCTATAAAATTCTGAGCTTATTTTTTTATAGCTGAGTAATACTCTGCTGTGTAAACATTCCACATCTTTTTTTTTTTTAAATGAATCTTTTAGGTTATTTATTTATTTATTTATTTTTTCTTGTTTCAGAACCTTTATTTGTTTATTCACTCATTTTATGGCCGGCTCAGCCCGCCCCGAGGGCAGGGCTGGCGCAGCATGTGGTGCCGGGGATCGAACCACGGTCCCTGAAGCTGCCCAAGCTTTCCCAAGCAGGCGCTTTAGACCACTGAGCCATTCTGCCGGGCCCCACGTCTTTTTTTTTTTTTTTAATTCATCAGGCAGTTGATGGACATTTGTGTTGTTTCCAAGATTTAGCATGACAAGTTGTGAGTCTATAAACATGGGTGTACATATTTCACTGCGGTATATTTTTCAATTCCTCTGGAAAAATATACAGAAAGGGAATGGCTGGGTTCAGTGGGACCTCTAAGGTTTTTGTTTTAGTGGTTTTCTTTTTTGTTGTTTGTTTTTTTCTTCAACAGTGTATTGGAGTTTGGAAAATTTTGTTTTGTGCTTTTTTGTTGCTTTTTGGCTTTTGTTCAAGCTTTTCTGTTCTTTAAAATTTTTTTCTTTTTCTTTTATTTTTTATTCCATTTAGAATTGCCTTTTCCTTCTCTTTTCTACTTCTCATAGTGTTTTCTTACTTTTAACTAATTCTAAAAGTATCCTTGGGGGCTGAGGAGATAGCTCCATGGCACAAGTGCCTGCCTGGCAAGCACAAGATCATTAGTTTGAACCCCGGTCCAGCAAAATAAATAAATAAGTAAAAATAAATAAATCAACCAAATAAAAAAATGAATAAAAACATCCTTTACTCCCCAGTAGAATCCTATCACTTCTCTTTCCCATCATATAATTTAATATTTCAAATTTTTCCTTTTGCATTTAAATCATATATATATATATATATATATATATATATATATATATATATATCTTTTGCATTTAGAGACAGGGTCTTATTTATTTATTTATTTATTTTTTCTTGTTTCAGAACCTTTATTTGTTTATTCACTCATTTTTATGGCTGGCTCAGCCCTCCCTGAAGGCAGGGCTGGCACAGCATGTGGTGCGGGGATTGAACCACAGTCTCTGAAGCCACCCAAGCTTTCCCAAACAGGTGCTTTTAGACCACTGAGCCATCCCGCTGGGCCCAGAGACAGAATCTTGCTATGTATTTCATGCTGGCTTTGAATTCACTATATAGACCAGGCTCGTCTCAAACTCATTGCGATCTTCCTGCCTCAGTCTCCAAAGGGCTGGTTTTATAGGCATATATCACCACAACCGGCAGGCAAAACCCTATATCTTTAACGGTATAGCCATCAAACTTTATCAGCCTTTAGGTAGTTAATTATATAAAATTACTGTTGAATTCTGTTCTAGCTTTAGTGGAGATATAACTATTGTACTTAGCACATACAAGCTGCAAAGCAATACTTTAGTTGTCTTAAAGTTAATACCATAACTGTGAATTTCTTCCTTAGGGTTAAAGGTGGTAAATAATCGGGTCTCATGGTATGTTAACGTCCAATTTGCCTTGGACATTACTACTCTAGTTTATTTGCTTGATATTACGAAAGTTGCATAGCTGTTGCTATTTATAGGCACAGGCCTATAATCTCAGTGTTGAAGAGTCCACTATGAGTCCAAACTTCATTGTGAGACCCTTCATCAATCAATCAATCAATCAATCAGTTTAAGACAAAGTAGAAGGATCTTGGGGTGAAGGCAAAGGACTTTAGGCTGTCCAAAGTGCATCAGTTAAACATGGCTAATACTATCTCTGTATAAGCAGCAAAGTCTTTATGGTACAGGTGTCCATAGACCTCAGAAACAAACAAATGAATAAACAAATAATAACAGAAAAATGGGAATACAAGACAACAGAATGCTTCCCCAAACTCCTATCTCTCTCAAAGATCATTCAGGGGCCCACAAGGGGAACAGTATAAGCCACACATCCAAGGTACTGAAAGGATAGGAAGGGTTAGAAAATAGGTAAAAAGTACCCAGTAGGATAACAGAAGATATAACAAAACAATTAAGGAAAATAATAAGCAAAATGATCCAGGAGCCTTCTGAAGACACAACAAAATGCTAGATGAACTAAACAAAATGATACAAAATATGAATAGCCAGTTTAACAAATAATGAGAGTCTATAAAAAGGTTTCAATTAGAAATCCAGACTAAAATAATATTGAAAATATGGGCAGCAGAATTGTCAAGTGTGAGGCCAGAATTTCAGTGTTAGAAGACAATGATGCCTTCAAAGGTGAATAACTCAAACATGCCTTAAAAGTAAGTTAAGAAATGTATCCAATAACTACTAGGTGATACAAAGAAAATGAATTTGAGACTAGTGGAATACTTGAACAAACAGAAGACAATGTAGATAGAATAAAAAAAAAACCTATTATAGAAGTAATGGCAGAAAAGTTTTTTTATTTTTTTTTAAACACTTTTTTTTTCTTTTATTTAATTTTATTTATTTATTTTTTTCTTGTTTCAGAACATTTTTTGTTTATTCACTCATTTTTATAGCCGGCTCAGCCCGCCCTGAGGGCAGGGCTGGCGCAGCATGTGGTGCCAGGGATCGAACTGCGGTCCCTGAAGCCGCCCAAGCTTTCCCAAGCAGGCGCTTTAGACCACTGAGCCATCCCGCCGGGCCCCTATTTTTTCATTTTTATTTATTTATTTGTTTATTTTTTTTTTTTGTCTTTTTGAGACAGGGTCTCGCTATGCAGTTGAGGCTGGTCCTGCGCTCACTTTTGTAGCCCAGGCTGGTCTCGAACTCGCACCAATCCTCCTGCCTCAGCCTCCCAAGTGCTGGGATTACAGGCGTGTGCCACCACGCCCGGCTAGAAAAGTTTTTTAAAAAAGGACATGAAACACCGTATGTCCATAGCCAAAAGAAAGAACCTTTTTTTGGCAAATTATGCTCAGAGAACCAGGAGTCCATTACAGGTAGGCAGTCTTAAAAGCTGTTAGAGAAAGGCAACAGATACAAAGGCAAACTCATTAGAATTACAGCAGACAAACCTTACAAGTAGACCTGAGCCTTAAAGTCCAGGAGGGCTTGGAGTAGAGCCAAGCCCTCATGGATAACAACTTCAAACTTTGAGTTATGTGTCCTGCAAGACTTTCTTTCAAAACTGATACACAAGGAAGATATTTCCATGACAAAGGGCACCATTAGAAATTCGTGACCACAAAACCAGTATTACAAAAATTCTCAAGGTTAGCCAAGAAAGAGACAATAAAGTCAGTGATACCAAGAAGTCAAAAAAAAAAAAAAAAAAGTGCACCTGGCAGCTAAGCAAAAGGAAAAACATCAGCAACAGGAAAATAATACATCAGAAATAAGTTAATACCTCTCAGTAATAACTGTCACTGTGAGTGGCCTCAATTCCCCAGTCAAAAGACAGATTGGCAAAATGGATCAAGAAAGGAAACTCACAAATGTGCAGCTATCCAAGAAATACATTTAGTTAAAAATAGGGGCTGCCCAAACAGCTCAGCAGGGTCTGGGGAGATAGCTCAGTAGAATAAGCCCTTGTCTGGCAAGTACAAGGGCCTGAGTTCTATCCTCGGCTCCACAAAACAAACAACAACAACAACAACAACAATATATATATATATATATATATATATATATATATATACTCTTAATGAAATGGGAAGTTTAGAAGACATGGTTAGATCCCTAGATACATATAAACTGCTAAAGTTTAAGGAGCAGTGGTACTTTATTACTTCTTCAATTTCATTGGCTGATACAAAAATCCTGCAAATCCAATATTGGTCAACGAAACTGAAGGAATAATAAGTATCAACTAAGAAAAGCCCAAGTCCGGATGAACTCACCGCCAAATTCTGCAAGAACTTTAGGGAAGATCTAACACAGATACTTCTCAAATTTTTTAATGAAATCAAGAGGCAAGCAGGACTCCTAAAATCATGCCTCGGTGCAAGCATTGCCCTGATTTATGTATGTATGTATGTATGTATGTATGTATGTATGTATATATGCTATGGCTGGCTCAGCCTGCCCTGGCAGTGGGGCTGGCACAGCATGTGGTGCCATGGATCGAACTGTGGTCCCTGTAGTTGCCTAACTTTGCCTAAGCAGGCATTTTAGGCTACTGGACCATCTTGCTGGCCCTACCCTGATTTTAAAACTAGAAAAGCCTGGTTCTACCAAAAAAAAAAAACAAAAACAAAAATAAAAACAAAAAGAACTAGAGGGGCTGGGGAGATAGCTCTGTGACACAAGTGCCTGCCTGGCAAGTGCAAGGTCGTGAGTTTGAAGCCCAATCCCACAAAAATAAATAAATAAGTAAATAAATTAAAAAAGTAAAAATATAAGCATAACAAAACAACTAGAAAAGGAGTCACCCAAAAATGAGAACAACAGGTCCATCTCTTTAACAAACATAGACACAAACAGGCTCAAGAAGATGTTGGGAAACAGAATGCAAAAATCATCCAAATGATCCTACAATAATGAACACATTGCACATTGATATCTTCAAAGTAATTACTCAGAGTACAAGAGTTAGGCATAAAATATTCTCCAAGTGATACTAGCACAAACATTTCTCAATCTCTTACTATTTTGTTGTGAAAGTTTGTTTTATTTTTCCATTAAAAAAGCTTTTCTAAAATAATCATTATTGGGGCTGTGGAGATAGCTCAGAGGCATAAGGACCTGTCTGGCAAACACAAGGTCCCAGTTTTATCCCTAGCCCACATGTGATACTGGTCCCAGAATCCTGGGCACACTGACCTGGACCAGGCACTGGGAGTGGTACATGCCTGTAATCAGGAGGTTGAGACAGGAGGATCACTGTGAGTTTGAGACCAGCCTGGGAGGGGGGGGGGGCTACAAAAGTGAGCACAAGGCCAGCCTGAACTTTACAGGAAGACTCTAAAACAAGAAAAATCATTATTTACGTGAAAAATAATAACAAGATGTTGTAGAGCTTGCAACATATGTAGAACTAAAATTTATAGTATGCCAACAGTAGCATAAAGTGGGAGAAGAGGGAAACAGAAATATACTGTAACATAGTTGTGCAATTATACTTTGAAGAACAAAATTAAAGTTAGTAGAAAACATGGAAATAGATCTTTTATAAAAGTTAAGGAAGGGACCAAGAAGTGGAGGAAGAGGGAGAGAGTAAAGGGATGGGGTGGAAAAAGAATAAGATGCGTTATATACATGTATCAACTCCTCACATTATATACTGAAAATATCTACTAATAAAATTTTTAAAAATTTAAAGTGGGGAAGAGAGTGAGAGCAATATATCACGAACAAAGTAGGATTACTTTCAGTGATTCAGGGATAGTTTAACATGTGCAAGTCAATAAATGTAATACATAATATAAAGAGAAACAAGGACAAAAATCGCATGATCATCTTTTTTTTTTTTTTTGCCTTTTTGAGACAGGGTTTCACTATGCAGTTCAGGCTGGCCTTGAGCTCAGTTTTGTAGCCCAGGCTGGTCTCGAACTCGCACAGATCCTCCTGCCTCAAGCCTCCCGAGTGCTGGGATTACAGGCGTGAGCCACCACGCCCGGCATCGCATGATCATCTTAATAGGTGCTGCAAAAGTATTGCGAAATCCAATATCTATTCGTGAATAAAAGTACCCCAAAGAAAATACATACAGAGGTACGTTATCTAGATATGGTAAAAGTGAATTATGACTAACCTACTGCCAACATCAAATTGCATGTTAGGAATAAGACAAAGATATACACTACCACTATTCTTGTTCACCATTGTACTTGAAATATTTGCTAGATGGGCCCGGCAGGATGTCTCAGTGGTCTAAAGCCCCTGCTTGGGAAAGCTTGCGCGGCTTCAGGGACCTCAGTTCAATCCCCGGCATCACATGCTGTGCCAGCCCTGCCCTCGGGGCGGGCTGAGCCGGCCATAAAAATAAATTAATAGGGGCCCGGCAGGATGGCTCAGTGGTCTAAAGCACCTGCTTGGGAAAGCGTGGGCAGCTTCAGGGAGCGCGGTTCGATCCCTAGCACCACATGCTGGGCCAGCCCTGTGCGGGGGCGGGCTGAGCCGGCCATAAAAATGAGTGAACAAACAAGGGTTCTGAAACAAGAAAAAAAAAAAAAAAAAAAAAAAAAAGAAATATTTGCTAGAACACTTACTACCAGAAAGAAATAAAAGAAATAGATTAGCAAAGAAAGAAGTCAAACTATCATTATTTGCAGTGATCCTTTACAAGGAAGACTCAAAAAATTCTATCAAAAGATTTGGAGAGTTAATAACTAAATCTAGTAGCCCATCAGGATGCAAAATCAACACAGAAAAATCAGTAGTATTTCTATAATCAAATAATAAATACCAAGAAAGAGATTAGGAAAATATCAGTAGCATTCCTCACAGAACTAGGGAAAAAATATCCTTACAATCATATGGAACCATAGCAGACCAAAATTAGTACTTCAAACATATGCTTATAATATTTTTTTCTTTTCTATTTATTTATTTTTTAAAAAAATTTAACAGTGGTTATATTACATATTTTCATCATCGGATCAGTTTAGATTAATAGATACTGGTGTATAAAATTGATCAAACAATTGAACATCAACACTTTCCATAAGCCGGGCATGGTGGCTCACGCCTGTAATCCCAGCACTCGGGAGGCTGAGGCAGGAGGATCGGTGCAAGTTAGAGACCAGCCTGGGCTACAAAAGTGAGCTCAAGGCCAGCCTCAACTGCATAGCGAGACCCTGTCT
>PVJA010047673.1:0-14533 GCA_004027025.1 Myocastor coypus
TTTTCTAGTAGAAATATTGAAGTTTCCAACTATAATAGTGGATTTATCCTGGCAATCACATCCATTTTTGCCTCATGTACTGTGATGCCCTGCCATTACTTGCATATGCATTACAAATTATATCTTCCAGCAGTACACAGTGTATCAACCAGTGTATCAAGCCTGTTTTGAAACTTGATCACATTGTTATGTTTATCTTAAAAAAAAAAAAAAGGAACAAGCAAGGTGTGGCAGGGAAGGTAATTGTACTACTGATTTCTATTGGTTTGCTGAAAGGAACAGTTAATGTTTAATTGATTCATCTTGCATGCCTTTGTTTAGTGATCTTACTGACCCTTGAAGATAAAAATATGTAATATAACAACTATTGTTCATTTCTTATCACCTTGTTTTGAAATTCTGTATCACTTTTATTGTTTTTTATTTTGTTTTTGCCTTTGTGTTTGTTCTTTTCAAAGTAAAGTTTTTAAAAAGGATTATGTCTTCTTGGAGAATTATTGTTTTATCATTGTGATAACCCTCTTTGACCTTGATAACTGTTTTTGCTGCTGCAAAGTCTGAAAGTAATATAGCTATTTCCCCTTTAATTCAATGGTGTATCTTCCTTTTATTTGTTTCTAATCCACTTACTTTTAATCTGTGTCTTTTTACATTTAAAAATACGTAAAATTGAGCCAGCCAAATAGCTCAGCAGATTAAAGCTCCTGCAAGCAGACACAGGGCTGAAAGTAGAAGAGATGCTATGGCTTATCTCTAGATGTCCACCCAAAGCTTCACACGCTCACAGGTTGGCCTTTGAGGAGTGACTTGGGTGTGTGTTATAGACTACGGAGAGATTTAGCATAGTTCTGGGGATGGATGATGGACTTATTGAAGAGGGAAGACCCACAATGGATGTGGGCGATACCGACCAATCTGCTTTTAGTCTAGATGGAATAAAAAGGGAAAAGAAGGAGGAAAGATGTCCTGCCTCCTGCCTGCCCTGCATAGACTGTTTCTCCTCTGCTGTGCCCCTCTGCCATGATACCCTGTGTTGGAACCAGCCAACTGGGAAGAAGCCTGTACAAACTCTGAGCTAAAATAAACATTTCCCCCTTTAATTTGTGTTGTCATGTATTTTCTCCCAATGGTGAAAAAGTAACTAAGATGGAAGAACACCACAGAGAGGAGGAAGAGAGAAAAGAGTCAACAGAAGGGACAGCAGATTATTTTCCCTTCATATTTCTTTTTCTGACTTATCATTCACTTATTCTTCTATTTTTATGTAGATCTGAGTTTTCTGAACTTTACTTTCTTTCTTTTTCTCTAGAGAATCTCTTTTAACATTTCTTGCAAGGCAGGTCTACTGGCCTCAAATTTCCTGAAAGAACATCTAACCAAAAAACCTTTTATTTCCTCTTCACTTTGAAAGATAATTGTGCCAGGCACAGAATTCTGTATTGGTAAGTTTTCCATTCAACACTTTAAATATTTCCCTTCACTCTTACATAGTTTCTGAGGAGAAGCAGGGTACAACTCTTATCTTTGCTCTCCTAAAATTGACATGGCTCTTTTCCTTCTTTCAGAATTTTTCTTTTTAAATAAAATTATATATAGTTATACCAATGCCTCAAACTGAATGTAATCAGTTTGTAATGTAATGTAATAAAAACAAAAGGACAAATTATATATAAAATATGTAACTGGATGATTTTGTTTACATATACTTTGTGAAATCACTATCACCATGCATAATTGATTATACTTGACACTGTCTTTCTGGAGGTTTGGAGGCATCTTACCCTGCATAGTGTTTTAGGGGCATTATGGATCTATGATTTGATGGCCGACATTCTTAGCCACTGTTTTGTATGTTTTTCTTCTGTTCCCTTTTCTCCTTTTGTGTTCTCACCATGCATAGTAACACCTTGTTATGGCTTAGATCTAAAACGTCTCCCCTCAAGTTTTATGTGTGCAGAAGGTGACTGGATTCTTCTACTGATGAGTTTAGTTGCCGAATGTCCTGTTAGGGGATGGGCTCTGCTCAGAAGATGAGGTCACTGGGGTGAGGCCCAGAAAGGCACAGCTTCCGGCCTAACTCTGCCTTTCGCTCTCCGTTCCCTGGCCACTGGGATGTGAGCAATTTTCCTCCACCAGACCTGCCCACCAGACCTGTCTTACCCACCCTTCAAGGAACCCCACCAAAGTCATGGACCAGGATAAACCTAATTTTGTGGGTAGTAAGTATTTTGTCCCAGCAATGAGGAAAGTAACTAAGACATGCCTTTTGGAGTTGTTCCACGGCTTTGGGATATTGTCTTAGGAGTGCCTGCACGCTCTCCCTGCCTTCCTTGCTCCTTTCAGGTTTTGAGTTTTCCACTGAGATGTTCTCAAATTCAGAGACTCCTCCCTCAGCTGTACCTAGTCCCCCAGTAAGTCTATGAAATCCATTCTCCATGTCTATTAACAGTGTTTTGGAGCTCTACAATTTCTTTTGCATTCTTTCTTAGAATTTCCATCTCTGCTTACATTGCCTATCTGTTCTTGCATTCTATGTTACCCATGAGTCCTTAGCATGCTGAGTGTTTTTAAATTTCCAGGCTGATAATTCTAACATTCCTGCTCTCTCTGGGTCTTGTTCTGATGTTTTCTCTGTCTCCAGACAGAGGGACAGTTGTGATAGTTGCCTTTCATCTATCTGCCTTATTGTTTTCTCTTGATATCCATACATGATATACTTGGTAAAAGGAGCTGCTACAAACAAGCCTGTAGTAACACGTTGAAAATGTGGACTGGGAAGTACTCTGTATCCTCAGTTCTTTATTGTTTCTAATGTTTTTTTTTCTTTCTATTTAGTATTCTCTGTAGATAATGATGATTTTAAAAAGACCATGTTGCAGTCTCCTAGGGAGCCTGTGCTTCAAGACTGTGAGCATTTCAGTTCACCGACCACCCTAGCCCACCAGGTGGGATCAGCTGGGTAGAATGGGGGGCTGGGCTCAGGATTCCTTTCCTTGGACAACACCTTGGCAGGCTAGTTCTGGTTCAACCATTTTTCCTGAGGGCAGACCTTTTTACAATCTGGTATATTTCAAAATAGCTCCTTTCCTCCTCACCCAGTAACAGGAGGGAACTTTCCTCCTGTATTCCCCTTGAGCACTGATACAACTCCAGGAGATGAAATTCACAGAAGGATGGGCTGACCAGTGACCTGGTCCCTGGAGTTTATTCTCAGTCCTGTCTTCACTAGGCTTCTAGCAGCTTCTCATTTACAATTCTGCTTTCCCTGCGCTGGCCTGGATTCCACAGGGATTTCTGCCCTGGTAAGTTATTTTCCTGTTGGCTTCTCCAACTTGGTGAGCAGGATTAGCTCCATATTTCTTATGGATCCAAGAAGAACTTGTTGATTTTTCAGTTTGTTCTGATTTTTTGTTAGATGCCAAACCCTAAACTGAAAATTTTCTTTCAAATAGAAAGGCATGGTTCATCTTTACTAAATAATTCATCAAATATTTATATTAAATGCCTCCTGTGTGCCAGGTGTTGACCTAAGTGCCAGGGACAAATGTGTCGAAATGTGCCAAAGCAAGCATTTCCACACAACAGGCAGTAAGGTGGGTGTGAGATACAATTTTTTAATGCCACAAATAAATAATGTACAGACTTGAGATAGTAGAGAAGGGAAGCATACTGGAATTTTAAATAAGGAAGCTAACGCAGGCTTCATTAACAAATGTTATTTTGAGGAAAGACATAAAGACTGTGAGAGCAGGTCTCTGGGAGAAAAGTGCTCCAGGAAGAGAGACCAGTCTGTGCAAAGGCCCTAAGGCAGGAGAGTCTGCATGCTTACAGACTATTCAGATCAGCACAGTTATAGCAGAAAGGTGCCAAGGCCTCTCTGAGAACTTCAAACTGCTTTGAGTGACACACAAAGCACAGATGACCAATTTAACCAGGAATACAACTTAAAATATCATATACTTCCCTAGGTTTGTCTCAAAAAGACAACTGCCCCAAGTGCCCCTTCCTTAGGAGTTTTGGATTATGATGCCAGGATTGGAATCTAGTCCCCGGTACATGCTCAGCAAGCTCTCTACCACGGGGCCATACTCCAGTCCCAGAAAGCAGATTTTCAATACCAAGATAAATGTCACACTAGTGCTCACTTCCCAACACCTTTAATAAATGTCACACCCACAAAAATATTAGTATTTTAGACATTCAATCATTCTGAAAAATACTGTACTGTTGCAGAAAGCCAAATACAAGGGTTGTGATAGCCATGGAGGAGGAGACTAGTTCTACAGGCTCACTAAAACCTGGGGCTCCAGAACTTCTCTGGCTTGGGACCCTGGTCCCAAGCTACTAGAGCTACTGGTCTCCATGCATCAGGTTTTTTCAGCTACAAATCTGAGTTAATAAAAGTCTCCACCAGAATATAAGTATACATGAGGCTGATATCACTTGATTTATACCAACATTTAACTAGATGCCCAGCACTTTTGAAATTCTCAATAATTATAAACTTTTGTACAACTAGCTATTCACCCTGAATCCCTGTTCTCTGTATTCCAAAGCAAGACATTTTTCACATAACAACAACAGCTTACATAGTGTGAGTTTTTACTGTGGGCCACCCCTCTCCCTTTATACTAAGGGGTGTATGGATTATCTTATCTCTTATCTCTATTTAAGTCAAGAAGGAACTGAGGCCCCCATAGGTATTAAGTGCCCAAGGTCACAGGCATATCATGTGAGCAAACATTCAGGTGGGTCTGTTCACTGACCCTGCTTCCTTCACCATTAACATCACAGGCTCCCGTGACTGCTGGTAGCAACCTCACTATGGGGACAAAAGCAGATGAGCCTCAGAGGTATGGCAATATAGGCCTCTTGGTTCATCCTGAGTTCATGTAAGGCATTGCTGTTCTGCCACCAAAAGCAATGCCAGAGCGGCTTGTGGCACAGAATATTTCTGACAAAGGCCAAGGTGAACTTGGTCAACCATCAGAGTGATATTTGCTCTGGATTCTGAAACCTGCATGATCTGGCTCCAGTTAAAGTTCAGTTAAAGTCTGCCCCTCTCTCTGTCACAAGTGCACTTGTCCGATGGATGTCTGCCTAACATGATTTGCTTAGTGGCTTCTAAAGACATACATTGTTCATGGAACCAGACCTTCTTGACATGGCTAGAAGAGATAACTATAAATAAACTTGGTTCTCCTCTCCAAGTAGCAAATGGCTTGTGACCATCTAAAGAGACCAGCGGTCATTCCTTAAGTCATTTGGACCAGGGCACAAGCAAGGGGTCAAGAACGATGAAGGAGCCACTGCTTCTCCTAAGACTCAGGATCAGTGATGGAGCTGGAGCTAGTCATCCAACAGGCTGGGGTTGAGAGCATAAAAGCTTAAACCATTTAACCTCCGCTGGTGTTTCAGAATCTTTCTCTATGCTCTGACTCATTTTTTTTTTTTCTATCCCTGGGTAAACTGTCAAAGGATTGTCTGTTTCTGTAAAGTTACTACATGGCAATGCACATCTGTAAGTGCTGAGGGAGGCTGAGGCAGAACAACTGCAAGTGTAACTCAAATCTGGCAAAATTTATGGGGTTTTGTTGTTGTTGTTGTTGTTGTTGTTGTTGTTGTTGTTGTTGTTTGTTTGTTTCATGGAACCAGAGTTTGAACTCAGGCAGGCACTTGTGCCATGGAGCTATCTCCCTGGCCCCTCAGTCTGGGAAATTTAGCAAGTCAGCAGGACCTTTTCTCAATAGAAAAGAGGGCAGGGGATAAGAAAAGACCCCCATTCAAACCCCAAGAAGTAACTCAGAGTGGGAAGTGCAACAGAAGCAGAAGTGAGACTTTTAATGGAATGACCTTGCCAGGCTGGTGCCCACACAAAGACCAGCCACACCTGGGTGGGAAAGCATGAGCTTTTATTCTCCTGCCCTGGGCTATTCCATTCCCCTCCCTCCTTGGCTGAGACTAGAGATGCACAACTTGTCCCAAAAGGCATCTGTTCCTTTTGCCACCCTTGCTTTGCTTTTTGTGCATTTTTATCTCTGTGGTCTTTATGACTTTCTCAGTTTTTATGACCTTAACTCATGAAAACTTGTTCATCTACCAATCATCTCTTACCCCAGTACCTTATCTTTGTTTGAGTTTAGGGATTCTTTAGGTGTCACTGATTTTGTGGCCCATATATCTGCTATTTGACTCAATTATCTGTGAGTGACAGTATTGGCCTGTCACTAAATCTCTATTGAAGTGTTTGAAGTTAAAATGAAGTATGGAACATCTAATTCTTTTATTTCTCACATTGAGAAGGCCTCAGGTTCAACCCCCCATACTACACAGTTCTTCCAGAAATATGCCTAGGACAAGAGATAAACATGGAAAAAAAAGAGGACTCTTTATGTCTCACTGTGACTGTTGTCACCTGGCTTTGGTGACCTCTGAATGGCCAACAAACAATTCCTAGCCAGTGCTTTCCTGTTACCCAGCCCTGTCTTTCTAGAAGGGTCTTATGATTCCTTTTCTTTGGCTGAGGCAGTGCCCCTCCTTCAACTGGCCAGTTAGCCTCCGCCTTTGCCTGGTTTCTAGCAATTCCCCTGGGATAGTTGAATTACCACTCCCCCAAAACATGTTCACATTCTGATACTCCCCTGAACCCATGAATGTGTTATCTCTGGTATCAAGAGGAGCTTTACAAGTAAGATTCACTTAAGGATCTTGAGATAGGGAGATGATCTTGGATTATCCCCATGGGCCCAGTGTTTGCAGGAGAGGCCTTATAAGAGAGAGGTAGGAAGAGCACAGCCAAGATGTGCAGACTAAACTAGAGCTCACAGAGGAGAGAAAATGCTGCTCTGCTGGCCATGAACATGGAGACTGGAAATGCAGGCAGGAGCTGGAACCTTTAGAAGACAAAGAAATGAATTATTTCCTGAAATCAGAAGGAACACATCCCTGTGGGCCCACCTCAGATTTCTGACTTCCAGAGAGGTAAGGAGAGGGTCCCATCTGGTTCCTAGAAACCAGCCTCTTGGCCCAACCTGCTGTTAGTGCAGTTTCTCATTTGTCCCTGGCACTATGACCTCATGGTTAGGAACCTAAGCCTTGCTACCACACTGAGCCCTTGTCAGATCATCTTAACTGACCTGAAGTAATAGGGAGAACCAATCCTCACTCCCCATAAGCAGGTGCAAGTCCATGAGGTAGGATAGAAGAAATAAAGATAGGTACAAAGGAGACAAGGAAAATCACAGCTAAAAAGTTGTACTTTTAAGAAGACTACATTCAATTTCCGGTCCCACAGGCCACACCAGCCGTGCCCACTCCAGGGCGTGCTGAGCAGGAGATCAAGTCCAAGCATGTTGGTGCACACCTGTAATCCTAGCACTGGGGAGGCTGAAAACAGGAGGATCACTACAAGACCAAGCTGTGTAGTGAGATCCTGTACCAAATACATAACTGAAAAAAAAAAAAAAAGACTACAAATTCAACACACAGATACCCAACATCAGCCAAACCAGTATTCTCTAGCTTTATGTGTGTGTGTCAGTCAGCGCTTAGTAGAGAAACGGATTTAATACAGAATATATAAACATATAAGGATTTACAAGGTAGACTTCCATTGGCCACGTGCAGCATCAGGTGTAGAAGACCACAAAAGGGCTGTCTGCGCACTGGTGATGCGAAGGACCCAGCTGAAGGCCCGGAGCTCACTGCAGTGTCTTGTGCAGATCTGTGTCGGGAGTCCAAGGGGTCTCTGCTGGAATCAAGGAAAGGATATCCAGGGTGAAGGTAGGTACTGGAGCTCCTCCAAAGAAAAAGAAATGAGCCTTCCTTCCCTCTTTCCCTTTTATTCTCCTCTGGTGGCAAGCCTACAGATGAGTGCCCCTCACACCCAGGCTGCATCCTGTGTCTTCCACAATTCCCTTAACCACACCCAGAACTGTGCTGATTCAATTTAGTTGGCTGTTTCCTATTCAAATTGATGCAACCAGTTAACTGCTACGTTTTGTTTAAGCTTCCTTTCTTCTAAGTCCATCACACTTAAAATTTCTTAAGAATACTTTAAGTAAAGGCCAGCAAGATAGCTCAGTGGGCTAAGTGCCTGCTTAGGCAAGTGCAGGAACCAGGGATCGATCCCTGGTACCACGTGCCATGCTGGCCTTGACCTCCAATGCACTGAGTCTGCCACAGAGACTGGGCATGATGGTGCAAGCCTATAGTACTGGGGAAGCTGAAAGCAGGAGGAGCAGTAGGAGTCTCAGCTGTGTAGTGAGACCCTGTACCAAATAAATAAATTAAAAAAAAAAAAAAAAAGGAAAAAACCCAGAATGAGAGGAACTGATTGGAGGATTCCCATTCTGAACAATATGAAGAAGCCTTATCTAGTGAGGTAGAAGTCATGGAATGGTGAGAAAAAAGGTCAGATAATTCCAGCAATAGTGACAGTGAGGGAGAAGAGCTCTACACACACCTAGGTAGGGCTCTGCACCAGGTCCAGCCAGGCAGCAGAAAAAGGGCACAGGGATGAGGACAGCCCTGTGAATGTGAGATAGGAGGTCAGTGCGTGGCAAAACTGGCTGGGGAAGCACGTGTGACCTGTGAATTACAAGACCTCAGAACACATGTGCAGAGCTGCTACCGAAGCCCTGCATGTGGACTTTTCCTGAGAACTCCAGCAGGGTTTCAATAGGATGGCCTAGGCCTGATGCCAGCCTATAGCAGGGATGCCAGACCGGCTCTCAGGACCCATATGTAGAAGTTTCATGGCTTTCCTCCAGATCTGGGCAACACGGAAGGGCACTGGCACTATGAGGAGCCCATTATCCTGACTTTCCTCAAAACAGCCCGCTTTGCTTTCTCCAGGGTCTTCTTCTTCCTTTCTTCTTGAATCTAAAGAAAATACAAAATAGAGAGAGAGAACTTCACCAACAATAGGAATTCAACAATGGTTGCTGTATTGCATAATGTTATCTTCAAATTATTTGGGATTACCAGATGTAAGCATGCAAAACTGGGGTTGAGGGAAGTTAGAAAAATTCAAAAAGGACAAGGAAAAAACATTCAAGCATCAATGCTCTCCTCTGTAGACCAGAAGAAATCAGCAGCATAGTTGCTCAAGCCATCCTACATACATACATACATAAATACATTACACACACACACACACACACACCCTTTTCCTCATCTCCAGGGCATTCTTTTATCTAGATTTTTCTCCTTTTACTTGGCCCAAACTTGCTCTCCAGAGCCAATTTCTCCCTCATTCTTTATTTTACTTTTTCAAATAAACTCATTTTCTTCAATTTTTGGTTTAAGACCAAAAGAACCTGAAATCTAACTCCAGAGGGAGAGGCAAGAAACCCAGTACCCAATACCATTTAATTGGCGAGCTACTTTTACAAGGAGCCTCTTGATAACAGATGAATATTGAAAGAGGGTAGATTTCAAGCTTCTCTTAAAAAAAAAAAATCAATTTTCTTAGAAATAATCCCACTGAAGACAAAAGAAAAATGGAATCAGGGGAAGACAGTGTGGCTGCCCAGGAAATGTGCTTAAACTTTTAATCTTTAAGAGGAATGTTCAGGGGTTTTTAACAGCTCGAGTTGAAATTATCCACTTCTAGGTGGTAAGAAAAGGAGAAAGTTCGTTCATGAAGAGTCAAGGAGCATGTCAGTGTTAGCAGACAGAGATGGAGGTGGCAACTTCTATCCAGGTCTTAGGTGTCCGGGGAAGGTGTTCAGTGTCCAAAATAAGTGGATTGGTCCCCATCCTGTGTATATATAGTATTAAGACAATTATCTTATTAGAAACTCAAACCAGATTTAAATTTTCCTATGACTAAAACATATTCTTGGCAGAGGGTGGTGGTGCATGGCTATGATCCCAGCACTGGGGTGAGAGGGTGGAGCTAAGGCTGGAGGAATCTCCTTGAGTTTGAGGTCAGCCTATGCTATATAGTGAGGCCAAAGCCAACCTGAACTGCATAGCAAGACCCCTGTCTCAAAAAAAAAAAAAAAATGCTCTGGCCACAAAGCAGATGGAAACAAAGGGTCAGGAACAGTGTGTTTTTAATTTGTCTTGTCTGCATGTAAATGAAAGATTAAGATTGGAATCTTCTGATTGACCACATACAATGATTCAAATGAAGGATTTTGAGGAGAGTGCTTTCTGATTTCTGATTAGTAGATAAAGGATAAATATGTAAAGCTAGACAAAAATATAAAGACAATAATTCTTTCATCCCTGTTTGTTTTTAATGGTGTGAGTCTTTCCAGCCTTTAAGCCTTGAAAGCCAAGTTTCCACCACTGATGGAAGAACAAGCCGCTTCTGATGGACAAGGAAGACCAACTCGGGCACCACCATGCTTGATGCCTCCTCCCACCCTGCTTAACAGATGATACCATGAGACCCAAGTACCTTTTTATTTTCTCCCAAAGCAAGCCCCTTAAACAGAGCCAGCTTAAGCCAAGCCACAGGCCAAGGAAAGTCTGAGATGGTGCACACACCTCAAACTCATCCACCCCAGGAAGAGCCTCTGAACCTCAGAGAATCTGACTAAGATTGCATCCATGCATGGCATCAGTGATCGGAACTCTCTCACCCCCTAATAATTCGGTGCTTGATTAAGGAGTCTGCCTGAATTTGGATCCCAACTGCGACACTGGGCAAAATCTTTAAAATATTTGTGCCTCAGCATTCTTGTCTGTACATAATGAGGTTAATACTCCTTAATGCTATTGAAAGTGTAAAATAAACAATATACATAATGCACTAAACGTGGAATCTTGCATAAGCACTCAAAGGACATCAGCTATTATGTATGTTAAGCATCCTCTATACCCAGCAAGTCCAGTCGGCTCTGCTTTCCTTTTAATGCCCTGTCGAGTGCTGGCTCATCCATGAGGATGGGGGTTGGGGTAGGAAAGCTGAGACTAGCTGCCTCTCTGCCTCTCTACTCCTCCAGCTACTTAAGAGGAAAAACAACTATGAAAAGGACACGCAGTGAATATAAGAGAAAGGACATGTAACCAAGAACAAATACAAAAGGTGAGGGAAATCTTAACAAACAGCATAGAAGAGCTCTTCTTATGAATGCGACTTGTGTGCAGAGAGGGAACAGAAGATTTTGAAATCTGTGAAGGAACACATTGACAACCCAGGCTAATGATGCCAAGCTAACATAGAGCAGAAGAAAAGCCCACAACTTTTGCTTCGCAGGACCCAGATGTATTTCAGCATCAGCCCACTTAGAGCAAGTGGAACACCCAGGCTGTTTGGAGGGAAATGGGGCCTAAACAGCAAAGGAAATTATGAGTGAGCACCAGCCCCATAACAGAGACAGCTCAGGGTCACAGAAAATTTCAGTTCTGGCTGCGGAACCAATGAGGTAGATGCAGGAACCATGAGCACTGGGGAGCCAGGAAAGAACAGAGAGAAAAATGCCCTAATCTAAAATGAATATAAATATGAAAGCTTCTAAAGCCAGGGGAAGTGAATCACAAAAGGTGACATACTTTAGAATATGCACATATAAGAGGGAAAAAATGTGATCATTTGAAGCATGAGTTCACTTGTGAATAAACTGTGCCTTCAGCCCTGGAAACCCTGTTTGGTTGAACTCACCCTATCCCTCCTCTGGACTTCAGCAACTGGGAGGATATTAATTCTGGTTCTATTACTATTTACTGTTGTAGGTGATAAAATAATGATCACAAAAAGTTGTCCATGCCCTGATCCCCAAGAGTTTCACATATGTACACTTCTCAGCAATGAGGCATCAAGGCAGTACATGGAATTACGGTTTCTAATCAACTTTGAGATGTCCTTGCCATGAGGAGTTTATCCTGGATTACTTGGGCAGGTGGAAGTAATCACAATGGCCTTTAAAAGAGAGAGGCAGGACTCTTAGAAATGTGATGACAGAAGCACATGTGAGTGACATACTTTGAAGACGGAAGTAGTTGTTGGTCTTAACCATCCAGCAGGAAAGTCTAACCATGAGGTATAAAAAGGAAAGGTATATAAATACGCTGAGCTGTAAAAGGTTCAAGTAAACCACCTCCGACATTTCCAGCTGTACTGATAATTCACTACTATATGGACTATTGGACTCTGTATACAGCTACTT
The DNA here is from genome assembly GCA_004027025.1 of Myocastor coypus. Taxonomy (NCBI): domain Eukaryota; kingdom Metazoa; phylum Chordata; class Mammalia; order Rodentia; family Myocastoridae; genus Myocastor; species Myocastor coypus. Next base: position 12,123 of record PVJA010047673.1, read on the forward strand.
TCTCTTTGTTCAGTGAGAATAAAGATTTGTACTAACAGTGTTTAGACAAGATACCATGTCTGCATCTTGTACTCAGAACAACTACTTACAAAGACAACAATATGCAATGTATTAATTATTCTATCTGTCCTACTAACCTGCTGTGAAATTCTCATTGCTATTTCTTTCTCATTAATATTAATAAATAGAAATAGAAGATGAAAGTAGTTACATTCCAAGGGACAAAGGCCACATTTAGGTAACAGACACTCCCAACCCTGACCTCCATAAGTATTCTAGTGATCTTTCTCACTGCTGGGACAAAATACCCTACCCCCACCAGTTAAAGAGGGGTGGTTTATTTCAGCCCCATGTCAGGTTTCAGTCCACAGTCAGCTGACTCCGAGGCAGGGACATGGATGAGAAAAACTGTCCACAGCAGGGCAGGCAAGAGGCAGCGCACCTTCCTTCCTCTTTCCCCCATTTTATTCCATACAGGCTCTAGGCCTATTGATCAGTGCCACCCACTCCCAGAGTGGTCCTTCCCATCACCCACACCCAGCACTAGGCTAAATAATCAGTGGACTACTCCAGTTTTCATACATCCATGATGCAGCCACCTCCAAAAGCCCCACCTATGAATGTATGAGGGCTTAGGGAGATATCTGGATACATGCCATAACGACAAGGAACTGAGCTCTGCAAAAACTTCATTTTATCCTGTAAATTTCTCACTTTGAGAACTGGAAGATAATAAATTAGCATTGTTCTGCACCTCTAAATTTTCTTAATTGTCACAACGCCAATAGAAGACTAATACATCTTGTCTCTGCATTATCTTACAATTACTTTGTAATTGATTAACAGGACTCTACCTCTTCATCTGATTCTCCTGATGGCCTCACTTATACTTCATCATTCTCTCTAAAACATTGCCACCAAGGGTATGGTTAGCTCTGAGCTTCCACCTCCATCAATCTTTCTGGTCAGTAAAGAGGTGCTCTTCTCTCATTTCCAACCTAACATCTCCCATAGGAGAAGTCTGGTGGGCATAGTGGGCAGATGCTCAGGAGGACCCTGCAGCCCCACCACAAACACTTGGCTACGAACAGGAGGCAGAGAAGTAAATCAGTTGCACAATGGAGAGGGGATGTTAGAGCCTTAAGAAAGGGGTACAGAAATCTCCCTCCTTCCCCAGTGCCAAGTTCTGTGAAAGCCTTTTTGCCTGTCGCAGGGTCCTACAACACAATAGTCCATCATAGCTATTGATCAGTGGACCATGTGTTCTGTGCACTGTGCCAATGAGCAGAGTTTTCTCTGAGAACAGGTGACCTTTTGCACATAGAGGGCTAAGGTGGCCACAGGAGTTCTTCACCAGTATGGCAGGGCTGAGTGTATTCTTAGCCAGGACCTCATTCTGCACTTTAAAATCAGTTAACATACCAGGGTCATCCCTTGGTGCTGCTAAGTCTGATAGCTGACAATCCTGCAAGTGTGTCTTATGAAGACAAGAAGCAAGGCCTGGAGCGCAGAACAGGGGGTGCTTCCTGTGTGGAGGCCCATGATCATTTCCTTTAGCATCCTTTGGATGTTTTCATCTTTCCCTTCCATAGAAGCACCGCCAATGGTCATTTCGTTGGTCTCTCAGATGGCCCCTCCCTCAGATTTCTCTCATCAAAAAATAGCCTGCTGTGATATCGGTCTTAAGAACCTTCAAGGGGTTCAGCATATTGATTATAGCACAATGTAACGCTAAAATTATGTTTGGAATATATGTCACTCTTGTCTTTTTGATGTGTACTGCTCCCGGTGTAAACTCAGTTACAGTCATTCTCTCTCTCAAGAGTAGTACTTGAAAATAAGAGACTGGGCCAAATACCATATTCTTGAAAGGGTATAATTTTGTATTTCCTTGAATTTCCAAATATCTGTGTCAAAATTGTGTAACTGCTTATATCACATTGTATAGAAAGTTATTAGAATATCAATGATGGCCAGAAAATATCATTTCCAAGCTAAGTCAAAGATATTTGATACTCAGAAAGCCAGTGATGTTAAGCTCAAGTACCTATGTTACAGAGTAATAGTATCACAAAGCTTTTCTGCTGGAGGGCTAAGAATGTAAGTTAACAGACCAAAAATTGGAGAAAAAGAAGGGCTAGAAGGATAGCCAATATTTTGGCCCTAGCCCTTCAAGGTCAATAAAGACCCAGGATATAAGGGAACCTGTGCCGTAATATCCTATAACTCAGAGGTGTCCCAAATTTCCTGGTCAAGGAGATTATGGGACCTCAGAGGAAAGGGATGAATGAACTGTGGTGCATCTAAGGAGAGTCACCCAGAGAAAAACATTCTCTCAGGCTTTCACAGAAAGCAAAATGGCCAAGCAATGGCCGTGACTCGTCCCGAAGGCTGACACTAACAACAGTTCT
>PVJA010047674.1:0-5000 GCA_004027025.1 Myocastor coypus
AAATTAGGTAACTTGCCCAAGATTGCATGGCCAGGATTTAAACCCATACCTACTAACTCTGGAGCCCTAGCTTTTAACTATTCTGCCATTGAGCCTTTTGACTGGGGTCTCTAATCACCAATTTAATGCTGTGAGATAATAATGGTAAACAGGATTTTTCTAAACATCATGATTTCCTTCTGTTTGACCTTCCCATTACAATAAACTCTGAGGGACCATCTTAGTTCTTTTTTTTTTTTTTTTTTTTTTTTTGTGGGACCAGGGTTCAAACTCACAACCTTGCACTTGCCCAGCAGGCACTTGTGCCTTGGAGCTATCTCCCCAGCCCCAATCTTAGTTCTTTAGATATGAGATTTTAGTTATATTGTGCCAAGCTGTGCACTCATAAATGGGTGTTTAGGAGTGAGAGAGGGATTTGAGGAGACTGGATCTGGTTAAAGGCTGGTGGGACTATTTCCAGGAGCAATTAAAGGCCGGCTGCTGTTATTCCTAAACAGAGCTGATTGGAGGGAGGTCTTTTTGGTCTGGATCAGGTTTTGAACCCTCCGACACTGTTGGAGCCAATACAGCATCTCCACTTTGTCCCATTTCATCTTGTCCAGGTAGCGCCGGCCCTTGAAAGTCACTGGCTCACCAAAGATTAGTTCAATCTCCTCGAGAAGGGAAACCAAAGAAGGCTCCATTTGATTGAGTTGCTTGTGGACATAGTTGCGGAATTGATCTTGCTCTAGGAGGTGACACAGGTCGAAGTGAGTCTTTTGGAAGAAACGGTTTGGGTCAGAGGCTTGTTGCTCAAACCCTTCCAGTCTCCCAAGCAATCCTTCGCGCAGCTGAATGGACTTCGTAGCCTGCTCCCATGCCTTCACTAGTGATGGTAGCTGCTGCAGACGGGCATTGGAGCTGTACTTAATGACCATCTCCAGTCGGACCTTGTTGGGGACCTCCAGCATGGACCACAGTCGTTCCAGACGCTTCTGCAGGCTCAGGATATTGGGCCTTCCAGCTAGCAGCCTGTGCTGTAGCACTGTGTGCCAATCCCACTCTCCTGGCACAAAGTCTGGTTCTTCATCTTCTATCAAGGGAGGAGGACGCTGAATCTCTACAGTCTCTTTGACAGGGGCTGATACTTCTACAGGAGCCTCCTCTCCATACATTTGGAAAATTACATGGAGGAAATCTGTTTCCTGGTTTGTGAGGTATTTGAAGTAGTCATTCACAGATAAGGTGTTTTTCCACCAGCTCACCCAGGAAGCCTTATTTGACCGCTTCTCCCAGGCTTTGGATGCTTGAGGTGATGTGAGAGAAGCTATCTTCTCAGAGTTAGACTCCAAAGTGTTTGTTTTCTGGGAGTAAAGTCCAACCAGGTCAGGGTTGATGGTTTGAAACTTTTTTTCTTGGCGTAGAAAAGATGAGGATAGGAAAGTTGACCAATCTTTCTCGGCTGAAGCTTCAACTAGATGTTCTTGGTCAAAACTGAAGTAGCTAGTAGAGACACAGCTCATCAACTCCTTGTAGACTTCCTTAATGTTATTGGCAACATAGTAATCAACATCCATTTCTTCAATAGCTTTGGAGTCCAGTTCACCAGCTAGGTGGTTATAAAGGACTCCAGCCCCCTCAACATGGAAGCAGTCCAAAAAATTTCTATCAGAGAGCTGCACAGCAGCTGCTTGGACCACAGCCTGATTTCTTAGCTTCAAAGTAATAGTCACTGGCTGTGGTTGCAATGAAGGTGATTTGGGGAGTTGAGGGCCCCACTGCTCAGAGACTTCTTCCTCCTGGAGCCTCTTCAACATTTTTTGCAGCTCTACCATGCGAAGTCCAGCAGCTGGGCGGTAGGTCACAGCCCCAAGAAGTCGGGGAAGGCCTGTGTCCAATGGTGAGTAGTGAGTCCACTCCCAGTTCATGTTTTTCATCTTTTGCTTCAGATCCTCAGCCACAATGTCCCTAGTCAGCTCTGGTTTGCTCTCTGGAGCCAAAATCAATGGGGTCAAGGGACGAGTGGGGAGTAGAGGAAGGCCCAGCTCATCAGCCAGCATCCAGCCTTCACGAAGAGACGGCATGGACTGGCTTCTCTGAAGCCTAGAATAGAGAGGGGAAGAAAGAGGGGAAATGGCACTGGTGGGAGTCACAGACTGACTGGGTAGTGACACCATCTGTGATGAACCCAAGTCGCTTTCTCTTTCCTTTCTTATAGAGGGCAGCCAGTGAAGATGCTTTTTACTCTTTGGCTGAGGGATGGACTTTAACTCTGTTACTGGATCCAGTTCAGGCTCCCTGAGAAACTCTGGTGGGCGGCTAAGTTGGATAAGGTAGTCCAGATTGAGGCTTGAGCATGGCACTTGGCCGAAGCCAGTGCTATGAGGCCAGGGGATAGGGCAGAACTTGAAAGTTCCAGCAGGGCAGATGGGGCGCAGCTTGCTCACTTTGCCATGGGTCTGTTCTATCTTCAACAGGGCCTGGAAATCGTTGAGCAGGCAACGGTAGACGTTCGGACTGGTAAGAAATACTGTACAGTCCCTGGCAAGGCTGGTAGCCAACCGAGTAAGGGTGGCTGACTCTGTGAAGACCCCCCTGGAGGTCGACATGGTCACCAGCAGGTGCAGGTAGCGTAAGAAGAGCTGCTCACTGCTGAGCAGGACATAGGTCTCGAGCCGCTTCCTCAGCTTCTGGTTGTCCCCATAGCTAAGACTAGGTTCGGCAGGAGGTTCCTGCCAGCTGCACTTCAACTCGTTCAAGATGACTTCGGTGAGACGGAGTCGCTCCTTGGGAGCTACCTGCGCCGTCAGCCCGCTACTAGTCAGTAGCTTGGCCACTTGGTTGCACAGTGAAGCCACCCTCAGCTTAGCGAGCGATATGGTCTGCCATCTCAAGACCTCCTCTGGGCGGTGCTTCTGAAGTTCTTGTGGCGTCGCTCGGCGCGGGAAAAGAGATAGAGGACTCAGCAACTGGTGATAAAACCTTTGAAGCTCAGGTCCAGGGTTCTGGTCCTCCATCTTGGCGTACTCCAAGCCAGCCCTTCAGGCAAAGGACGCCAAACAGTTGCTAAGGCAACCAGGGCCCGCGGCCCGAGTGCGCTTGCGCAACCCTTGTCCGTTGTCCTGTAGAAGCCCGCCCAGGACCAGGCGTGCGCACGCGCCAGGGGGCGGGGCAAAGGAAGACTTCCTGGGCTGTGTCAGCGCAGCTACCATGCCCTAGGTTGGCCTCTGGACTCTTACAGTAGTGTTCTTCGGACTGGTGACCTGGTCTAGAATGGCGTCGGGCTCGGGGGAGCGCGGGTCCTTGTGCACGGTGAGAATGGAGGTTTCGTGTGGAGTCTCGCCAGACAGCCCCCGCCCTTGGGGTGACTGTTATCTTGGGATAACCTGGGGCGGGGACCGGGACAACGATGCGAAATTGAGGGACTCAGCCGCAGGACTCTTGACGTGAGAGTGGGGGATAGATGGGAATGAAACTACGGTTCCAGAATAATCTAATCATGAGAGAGAAGGAAGGAGGGACTTGAAGAGAGGTCACATGGGCGAGTCCCAGGCTTTGGAAGGATCGCGTCAGACAAGACCCCAGCCCTCAACGGCCATCTCTACCGCCCTTGCAGCTGGAGTTCGCTGTGCAGATGACCTGTCAGAGCTGCGTGGACGCGGTGCTCAAATCCCTACAAGGAGTGACAGGTGAGAGAAAAATTAACTTCTCTACGGTCTGTTTAGAGGCCGCTGGGAAAGACCATGGCGATCTCAGTCTAGTTCTACACTCATTTTACACCCGTAGAAACCGATACCCAGAGAGTGAAAGGATTGTTTTCAAACTCTCACAGAGACTTGGAAGCAGGGCTTAGAGTGCAAGTACGGATCTTGCCTGCCCAGAGCCCTCTGCCGTTTCTGCCTGTCTTAGTTCTGGCCTGGATCTGGGAGCTCCTCTAATTCACTTCATAGACATTAAAGATCTTTTTCCTAAGGCCCCAGGCATTTCTCTTTCTGTGCCTTCTAGAAACTGTGACTTACCTGCACAGCCTAAGACAGTTCTGGCCTGAGCTCCAGATGCCTTGGAGAGTGAGAAACTGGTCAGATTCTGTGGAACACGGTGTTCTTAATTGGGAAACAACACAATCTTGAAAAAGCAAACAACTCTGGTCCTGGTTCAGCTTAGGTAGATTGTGGTCCTTAAAAGACATGCAGGTATGTAGGGATGTGGCACAATAGGAAAGATCTGAAAGGCAGATCTATTGGCATAGCATTGAGAACTGATAACTTCAGTATTGCTACATGTTCATCCAGTCACTAGATATTGGCCAGACACTGGGGGCTGTTTAGGGAGACAGTTCACCCTTATACTCAGGGCAAGATGTACAGGCAAGAGTCACCTAGCTGGCTTTCACAGAACACTTCATGGGTTGTTTGACACGTGTATCCTGGAGTCAGATCTGTTGGTATTCAAACTATTTGCCACTTACTGGAACAAAAATTTCATGAATATTACCTTTTTTGACTCTGTTTCTGAAGTTTAATTTTTAATTTTTAATTTTTTTTTTTTTTTTTTTTTTGAGAAGGTGTTTCACTATGTAACCCCAGCTCATCTTGAACTCACTATGTAGTCCATGTGAACTCAGGGCAATCTTTCTCCTTCAGGCATACACCACCACACCCAGCTGTTTCTGCGGTTTAAATGGGGATGATAATAGCTTCCCTGGAGTCATGTAGAGACCTGGAGTGTTGTCCTGAAGAGCACATTTGTTAACTTGTATAAAGCACTTTAGCAGGGTCTTGGGTTTCTCATATGAGCCTGGTACATCTCAGAGAAGGAAGACAGGAAGGGCTTATAGATGATCTGCTTGAAGGGAAGTATGAAGGCGACAGATCTTTAAGTGGCATCTGCTTAAATAGTGTGTTTTAGGGTAGTGGGTAGAGGGGTTTGGATGGAGATTGAGCCATTCTGCTTAGAGTGAACTGTTCTAATTAAAGCCTTTCCGGTAAAGCATTCCTGCTGGGACAGCAGACAGATGCAGT
>PVJA010047674.1:7500-14528 GCA_004027025.1 Myocastor coypus
CTTACAGAGCTAGCAGCCTTGTGAGTAAAACAAAGGACTATACACAGTGGGTCGCTTAGGGGATGTGGAAGCCGCTATAGGGTAAGTGTGTGTATGTGGTATCACAGCCCAGTTAGGAAGCAAGAGCCTTCTTCTTGGGGTGAGCAGAATGTCTGAATTAAGTGCTTACACTCTAAAGCTAGACTACCTGGGGTTTCCTGCTGTACAACTTACTAAAATATAACTTGGGGCAAGTTTCTTAATTATACTGCCTCAGTTCTCCTATTTGTAAGATAGAAGTAATAGCACCTAACTCACAGGGTTACGGTGTCAAATGAGTCGATGCAGGTAAAACAAGTCAAAGAGGGCCTGGTCCCTGGTACTTTTTTTTTTTTTTTTTTTTTAACCTACTCAGCCCACCTGGAAGGTGGGCTGGTGTGGCATGTGGTGCCAGGGATCAAACCACAGTCCCCTGTGCTTGCCTAAGCTAGCCTCAGCAAGTGCTTTACACTGCTGAGCTATCTTGCCCCCACCCCACCCCCATACTTACTTTCTTTTGCTTTTTGTATTTAGTACAGGGTCTACATAGTCTCACTACATAGATTGGACTCAGTGATCCACCTGTGTTCAGTCTCCCAAGAGCTGGGATTATATGCATGCCGCCCAGTCTCAATCTCCACTTCAGTGCACCACCTGTCATGGCATGCCAGGGATCAAACTCCTAGCCACTTTGCTCTGCATAAGCAGGCGCTTAAGTCCCTTGAGCTATGTGGCTGACCCTTCCCTCCTGATACTTTCTTTTTTTTTTTGTCTTTTTTTTTTTTTTTTTGAGACAGGGTCTCACTATGCAGTTCAGACTGACCTTGAGCTCACTTTTGTAGCCCAGGCTGGTCTCTAACTTACACTGACCCTCTTGCCTCAACCTCCCAAGTTCTGGGATTACAAGCATGCACCACCATGCCAGGCACTCCCCATACTTTCTTAAGCAATGCTAGCTCTCAGGATGAGATAGACCCCCCCATACACATATGTTTTATTGAGGTACAATTTACATATCATAAAACTCATTTAAAGCATACATATGGCACTGGAGAAGTAGCTCAGCAGTCTAAGTGCCCACTTGGTAGGCTTATGGGCCCCGGCTCAACCCTTGGTACCATATGCCATGCTGACCATGGAAACTGGGCATGGTGGTGCACACCTGTATCCCAGCACTGGGAAGACTGAGACAGGAAGATCACTATGAGTCAGAGCTATGTAGCAAGTTCCTATACCAAATAAATAAACATTTTATTTTTATCATTTTTGTTTTTTGCAGGACTAGGGTTTGAACTCATGACCTTGCACTTGCCTGGCAGGCACTTGGACCATGGAGCTATCTCCCCAGCCCCATAAATAAATATTTTAAAAAATCATAAAGTATACAGGTGGAGGCAGAGGAGGAGGAAGGGGATATAAAGGAACTAAGATGGGCTGGTGAGATAGCTCAGTGGTCTAAAGTGCCTGCTTAGGCAAGTTTAGGCAACCATAGAGACCGAAGTTCAATCCCCGGCACCACATCCTGCGCCAGTCCCACCCCCAGGGCAGGCTGAGTTGGCCATAACATAAATAAATTAAAAAGTCAAAACAGAAAAAAAAAAAAAAAAGAACTAAGATGTTATGCAAATGCACATAAGGAATATAATCATTATGTTCTATAAACAAGTACTAATAAAAATAAACATAAAAATAATTTCTATATGGCAGTTAGGAGATTCACAATCTTACAGCCATCACCATTATTATTATTATTATTATTATTATTATTATTATTTATTTATTTGCGGTACCGGGGATTGAACTCAGGACTTTGCATTTGCCAGGCAAGTGCTTATTCTACTAAGCTATGTCCCTGGCCCCAGCCATCACCATTATGAATTTTATATTTTATCATTTTGTAAATCCTGTGTCCCTTAATTATTACCTTCCTATTCCTTCATTTGTGCCTCTAATTTATTTTCTGTCTGTAGATTTGCCTGTTTTGGAAATTTCCTATAAATGGCTTTATATAATATTTATGGGGTTTTGTGAACGTTTTTATATAACTGTTTCAGGTTTCATCCATGTTACAGCATGTATGTATGCTTCCATTCTTTTTGAGGCTAACAGACCATCATATGGATAATACTACTTGTCTACATCTGTTGATCAGCCTCTGGATTTTTACCTTTCAGCTCTTATCAGTAATGCTACCATGGGCCCGCCAAGTAGCTCAGTGCATTAAAGCATCTGTAAGTAGGCACAGGGGCTGGGATTCAATCTCTGGGCTTGCCATGCCAGCCCCGCCCCCTGAGTGTGCTTGAATAGCAATTGAAACTGGGCATGGTGGTGAGCCTGTAATCTCAGCTCTTGGGAGGCTGTAAACAGGTGGCTCACTACGAGTCTGATCTAGTAGTGAGACTCTGAACACCTTGTGGACCCTTCCCTAAAAATCCAAAAAAGAAAAAAATGCTGCCACAGATAACTCAATTATATAAAAACATTTTCCCCCCTCCGGGATCAGGGTTCAAACTCATGACCTTGCACTTGCCAGTCAGGCACTTGTGCCACAGAGCTATCTCCCTGGCCCCTATAAAAACATTTTAAGAAGACTTTTCAATATCTCAAAAGTTATAAAAAAACAGGTTTGGTGGTACACACCTGTAATCCCAGACACTCTGGGAGACAAAGTGAGGAAAATTCTAACTTTGAGCCCAGTCTGGGTGACTTAGTGATTCAGCAAGTTCCTGTCTCAAAAAATAAAAGGCTGAGGTGAGGATGTGAGGATGTTGTTCAGTATGAAGGTCATGCATTCAATCCCCAGTACTGGAAGAAGGAAAAACCCCACCATTATAAATAGTGTGTGGTATGAAACAAACTCATAAAAGTCCTGAGACTGAGCTGTCTGTCCTCTTCACTTAATATGTGAAAATAAGATTAAAAGGATTCAAGATCACATAGTTAGAAGGCAGCTTCCACCTTAGCATTGGCCATTGTAAGGTGAGTGGGAATGTGTAGGGATCTGTTGATCTCTTGGTGTGATTTGTTATGCCTGGGGAGAAATGGCAGCAGGAATGAAAAAAAGCTAGACAAGAGGACAAGACCTAGGTCAGATGGTGGCCCGTCTACTGGGTTGGTGAGATGACCCCCAGCACAACAGTAGGGGCATTCATTTATACCTTTACAAAGTTAGTAACACGTGATACACGGCTGCCTAGTGACTAATAGCTGACCTTAACCAGTCAGGATGCTTATCTCAGGATAAGGTGTCTTGATTGCTTCAGGCACTGAGGCTTAGTCCCACTTTCATACATTTGACCAATTTTTAGCTTCCATGGCTCCCAACAGAAATGGGATTTGGGATCCACTCTGTTTCTTCCCTATTGCCAACTCTGGGTGCCAACCTTCTGCTGCCTTTTGCCTTCTCTCTTGTTCCAGGTGTCCAGGATGTAGAGGTGCAGCTGGAGAATCAGACGGTCTTAGTACAGACTACTCTGCCTAGCCAGGAGGTGCAGGCACTCCTGGAAGGCACTGGGCGGCAGGCTGTACTGAAGGGCATGGGCAGCAGCCAATTTCGTGAGTGACCATCATGACCTTGGCTTGACCTGTCTGGGAGGGACTGACCTAGAGCTGGTATAAATTTAACCATGAGATTCTTAGGCTCTGCTTTGGAGTGGCTTTGGGAATGGGGTGAAAGTTACATGAGACTCTTTCATTGTCTTTCCTGAGGTGATAATGGGTAGTGCTGGTTGAGGTGGTGAGCTAGGCTAAGTGTTCAATGTCTTGCAGAGAATCTGGAGGCAGCAGTGGCCATTCTGGGGGGCCCTGGCCCTGTGCAGGGGGTGGTACGCTTCCTACAGCTGACTCCCGAGCAATGCCTCATTGAGGGAACCATTGATGGCCTGCAGCCTGGCTTGCATGGGCTCCATGTCCATCAGTATGGAGACCTCACAAGGGACTGCAGCAGGTAAGTTATCTGTAGTCTTCTTCATAGCACCTTCCTTCCTTCCTTCCTTCCTTCCTTCCTTCCTTCCTTTCTTTCTTTCTTTCTTTCTTTCTTTCTTTCTTTCTTTCTTTCTTTCTTTCTTTCTTTCTTTCTTTCTTTTTGTGGGACCAGGGATGAAACTCACAACCTTGCACTTGCCAGGCAGGCACTTGTGCCATGAAGCTATCTCCCCAGCCCCTAGCTCCTTTATTTATTTATTTTTTTAAAACTTTATTTATGTTATGACCAGCTCAGCTTGCCCTGGAGGGGTGGGGCTGGCACAGCATGTAGTGCTGGGGATTTAACCTCCATCTCTGCACAGTTGCCTGAACTTACCTAAGCAGGCACTTTAGACTGCTGCACTATCTTGCCAGCCCCTTATAGCACCTTCAGCAACATGCTTTTATATATGGTCTTTGCAAGTATGTGGGAGGCATGTAACACAGGCCCAGTCTACTAAGTTATAACTTCAATCCCTGGTACCAAAAAAAAAGATAGAGCTGGGAATTCAAATTAAGGTCTGACTCTGAGGCTTTTGCCAAAAACCACTCAACTGTCTCTGAGAGAGAAGACAATTCCTGGACACAGGAAAGGAAGGATCCCCACATCAACAATATCCTTATTTGTTTACTCATCTGAACCTCTCCTATACTAGAAACTCACTGAGAGCTTAACTCATATCTAATCTTTCTTGGTGTCCCTCCTCAAGGCCTGACATGGAATAGGGCTGTTTGTTGGATGGATGGATGGATGGATGGATGGATGGATGGATGGATAGGTGGCTGACACAAATATGAATAGAGACAAGGTTAGACTGCTGGCCTTTGAGCTGCTGTTTGGTTGCCCACCTGTTGCCTTTCCTCCTTAGCTGTGGGGACCACTTTAACCCTGATGGAAGGTGTCATGGAGGCCCTCAGGATTCTGATCGGGTAAGTGTTGGGGGCTGGGCACAGCAAGACCCTGTCTCAGAAAAAAAAAAAAAAAAGACCTCATTTCTTATCATTAAGGTACATTGTTGACTGACTGATTGAGGTGAGATCCTACTATATGTTGCTCAGGCTAGTCTTTTTTTTTCCTGTTACTGGAGACAAGGTACTGCCTTGTGGTCTTTTTTTTTATTATTTATTTTTTGAGACAGGATCTCGCTATGCAGTTCAGGCTGGCCTTGAACTCACTTTTGTAGCCCAGACTGGTTTCAAACTCACACTGATTCTCCTGCCTCAGCCTCCCAAGTGCTGGGATTACAGGTGTGTGCCACCATGCCCAGCTTGCCTTGTGGTCTTGTAGTTCAGGCTGGCCTTGAACTCAGTATGTAGCCCAGGCTGTTTTGTTTGTTTTTGCGATACTAGGGATTGACCTCAGGACCTTGAACTAGCCAAGCAGTTGCTTATTCTAATGAGCTATCTCCCCAGTTCCCAGGGTGGTTTTGAATTTGTGGCAATCCTTCCAAGTGCTGGAATAGATTATAAGCCTATACCATCATTTCTGGCTTTCAGGCTGGTTTTAAACTCATAGGCTCAAGCAGTCCTCATGCCTGAGCTTCCCAAGTAGCTGGAACTATAGGTACATAGCATGAGCCTTGGCTAAGGTAAATTTTTTTTTTTTTTTTTTTTTTTTTTGGTCTTTTTGAGACAAGGTCTCACTATGTAGTTCAGGTTGTTCAGGTTGGCCTTGACCTCACTTTTATAGCCCAGACTGGTCTCAAACTCACTTCGATCCTCCTGCTTCAGCCTCCCAAGTGCTGGGATTACAGGCATGCGCCACCATGCCCGGCAGTAAATTTATTTATTTATTTATTTATTTATTTATTTATTTATTTATTTTTTTGTCTTTTTGAGACAGGGTCTCCCTATGCAGTTGAGGCTGGCCTTGAGCTCACTTTTGTAGCCCAGGCTGGTCTCGAACTCGCACTGATCCTCCTACCTCAGCCTCCCAAGTGCTGGAATTACAGGCATGCACCACCACGCCTGGCGAGTAAATTTATTTTTAATGAGAAACTTGGAGCTAAAAGTAGTGATGCATGCCCATAATCCCAGCACTCTGGAAGGCTCAGCCAGAAGGATCACCAACTTTGAGTCCTGCTCAGGAAACTTAACAATTTAGCAAGACTTGCCAGACGTGGTGGCGCACGCCTGTAATCCCAGCACTTGGGAGGCTGAGGCAGGAGGATCACTGTGAGTTCGAGACCAGCCTGGGCTACAAAAGTGAGCTCAAGGCCAGCCTGAACTGCATAGCAAGACCCTGTCTCAAAAAGACCAAAAAAACCCCCCAAAACAAACAAACAAACAAAAAACAATTTAGCAAGACTCTGTCTCAAACCAATAAAAAATAAAATGGGCTGGGCATGTAGCTCAGTGTGAATGCTGCACAGGGTCAATGCCCACTCCCATCAAAATAAAACCAAACTTGGTATTACCACTTATATGAAAACCAGTTCTCTGAGCTGGCCAGATAGCTCAGCAGACTAAAGTGCTTTCTCAGATAGGCACAGGGACCTGGGTCTGATCCCCTGCCTGTGTGCTGGCCCTGCCCCCAGGGCGTGATGAGACTGCGACTGAGATTGGGTGCCTGTAATCCCAACTCTTGAAGAGGGGATTGCCTTCCCTGTCTGTGATTTTATGTAACCTGAGGCCTTCTCATAGACCCAGTAGCCTCTCCATCTCCAGTGTGATTCCCCCTTGTGCTTGGAGATACATTCCCAGGGTAAGCTTTTTTTATTTTTTATTTTTTATTTTTTTATGTGTTTAGTACAGGATCTACAGGATTTCGCTACACAGATTGAACTTACAGTGATCCTCCTGTTTTCAGCCTCAAGTGCTGGGGGTTACAGGTGTGATCCACTACCCAGTCTCAATCATCTTCTCATCAGCCATGCCAGGGATCAACCTTGGTCCTTGTATTTGCCTAAACAGGGGCTTTAATTTGCTGAGCTGTCTGGCAGACCCCCAGGGTAGGTTTTGGTTCCTGATGCTGGGAAACTGTCAGCTCCTTTTTATGCCCTCCCTTTCAGACTTAGTTTATTTTCTTTTTTTTTTTTTTTTTTTTT
>PVJA010047675.1:0-14543 GCA_004027025.1 Myocastor coypus
CTTTTAGTATATTATTCTTCAGCTGGATTTCTGGTATCTTGACTATTATATGTCTTGGCGTGTTTGTAGTTGGGTTGATGTTATTTGGGGTTCTGTAGGCTTCAGTTACCTGAATGTCTGATTGTTTTCTCAGATTTGGGAAGTTTTCTGCTATTACTTCTGCCCATATTCTTTTTATATCATTTGTATTGACTCCTTCTTTCTCATTGATTCCTATTAATCTCACGTTGTTCACTTTTGCATCATCTTGCAGATGTTGAATTATTTTTTCTTGCATTCTGGTTGTTTTTAAAAGATCCTTTCTTACTCTTTCACTGGCTGCAACCATGTCTTCAAGATCTGAGACTCTATCTTCACTTTCGTTCATACGGCTGTGCCAACTTGTGACTGAGATTTTATTTTCTTGTATATCTCTTTGAAACTGTTTCATGTGATCTGTTTCTTTCCTGTATTACTCCATCAGGGAGTCCATCATTTTTCTATTCTACTCTAATTTTTTATCGATGTCTTCTGTAGTAATATTGAAGTCTCTCAGTATAGTTATCCTTTCTCTGTCTAACTCAGAGATTATTTCTGTTCTGTTCTCCTCTCTACCTTTCTGTAGTTGTTCCCCTACTTGGGATGTTATTGATTTAGACATGTCTCTGTTAACTTCAGATATTATTTCTGCTCTGATTTCCTCTACACGTTTCTCCAGTCATTTTTCTATTTCATGTATTTCTTTTTTTACTTCAGATATTACCTCTGATCTCAGTTGCTCTATAAGTTTCTGCACTTGTCTGTCTGCCTCACATGCTACCAATTCAGAGGTTTCATCTGCATGATTCCCCTTTTCTTCCATGGTAGTGTCTCCTGTATTTGATTTGGGTGGGCTCGGGCCCTGAGATTGCCTCCTACTCCTTGTTGTTATCATTTTGTATGGAAGCGATCTCTGCACTTTGATGACGTTATGCTGTTAGCGTCTATGGGCATTTGGTCTGGATCCCCCAAATTTGTTCCCCTCCAGAAGTGCCCAGCTACGTGTCAGAGCTCAGCCTGCTGGCTGCTGTGAAGCCCCGTGGGTCTGGTCTGTGTGTGGAGGTGGAGCTCTAAAATTGAGGAGTCCTGGTAGGCTCGTGGACCAGATGGGTTGCCAGACGAGATGTGTGATGGGTTTGGTACTGGAGCTTGGGCAGGAGGGGTTGAAAAAAAAAAAAAAGGAAAGGGGGGTGGTGGGCCAAGGGTCCTTACCAGGCGGGTGGGCGGGCCTGAGGGGATCGGGACCGGCAGAAGTCAGGTGGGGACCCAAAAAAGACAGGGATGAGGGGCTGAGGGTCCTTACCTGGCGGGCGTGCGGGCCTGAGGGTGTTGGATATTTTTTATTGATTCCTGTGGCCAGTCTGTTTTGTATGATTGTCGAATTGAAATAATTTATATTCGTGGTTATAACTGATATGTATTGATTTATCTTTGTCATTATTTTCTTGTTTTCTCTCTTTCTAGTGTGTTTAATTATTTGCTTTGTTTGGTGAATTCTTTCAATGTATGTTCTTGGGGTTGTGCTGTTTATTATCTTTTTTTCTAAAATATCCTTTAGAACATTTTGTAGAGCTGCTTTGGGGGGCATCATGAATTTCTTCAGTTGTTCTTTCTCTGGGAACTATCCTATTTCTCTATTGATTTTGAAACATAGTTTTGTAGGGTGCATCATTCTGGGTTGGAAGTTGTTCTTTCAGGGCTTAAAGTATTTTAGGCTCTCTTTGACTTCAGGGTTTGTGTTATGAATTGTGATGGTATTTCCCTTTTTGGTGATTTGTTCATTTTCTTTAGCAACTTTTATATTCTTTTCTTGTGTTAAATTTCTGAAACCTTGATTATTGTATGTTGTTGGTCCCTCATTAAAATGTATTAGTGATTATTTAATTTTTAAAGTTCATTATCGTTTGTTTTGTATAACGATGTATTGGTATTTGCTACATCTATATTTATGATCGTTTTATCTTTCTTAAAGTGTTCTTTTAAAAAGTGTATGGTGACTTTCTTTGTCTCTTCTGATCAGTTTTGACTTGAAGCTCAATTTGTCATGCATAATTTGAGTTCTGTATGCCTCATTTATTTGTATATTAATTTTTTTCTTATATGGAAGGTTTTCTGCTATTATTTCTATGGATACTTTTTAAGGGTGTTTGTGCTGTGTCCTGCTTTCTCATTGGCTCAGATCAATCTTATGTTATTTTTCAATGCTATTGGATTGGGTTTTCATAGTGCATTGCTGTTTTTAAAGCTATATTTCCTCTTGTGGACACTATCCTCAATTCTGTCAACTCGATCTGAAATTTTATTCTTGCGTTGGTTTCATGGAATGCATATACAGTCAGTGGAATTTTAAAATTTTCTTGATATCTGTTTGATTCTGTTTCATGGGTTCCACTTCTTTGCTGTGTTGGCATTCATCCTTTTCATCAGTTTCATTTTTCATCTGGGTCTTTAAAAATTTTTGCTCCTATTATATCAGAAAGTTCAGGTGGATTGATTTTGGTTTTCTTTATCTTGTTATGCTCTGCACTTTTCCTGGGCAGACTGGAGGTCTGGTGTTACATTTTACATCTGCATCTTGTCATTTTCTAGTTTTTAATTTTAATATTTTTGTTGATGCTTATAGACAGCTTTATCACTAGTGTCAAGTCTTGCCTAGGAAATACCTATTCATTGGAATTGACTTCTCTGTGTAGATGGATATTGGTCTTTGTGTTTGTCCCAAGATTATACCTTCCCAATTCATTGAGGATGAGTAGTTGCTATTAGTTGACTCAGTGTCTGGTTCTTTGGTGCAAGATTATAGTTACAACTATGACCCCATATAATCACATTTTTGTCTTATAAGTAATAAAAATTGATTACAACAGGCATGACACCTAACTAAAATTGCACAATTAGCAAAAACAGCATGAGCACAACCTAGAAAGTGGTAAGTAATAATTTTATACCTTTAACCATAGGAACATGATCTACAGTTATGTTTCAAAATTTAACATAACCAAAGAACTTGTATTCAATGAGTTTGCCCTCACTTGACTGATTTCATTCTGTGGAAGAAACCTGAAGAGTGATAGGGGGAATAGCAGAAAGATAAAGGAAGAGAAATATAGTAGAAGCAAGGCCAGAAGGCAAAGGATCGTCATCCAAGCTTTGGGTAAGTGGAGGAGAGAATAGGAGAGAAACAATAAAGGAGAAAGCAGAAGAATATTGAGACAAATTGATAGGATTTGAGACACTGTTCACTCACTTCAACATATCAAAAAATCAAGAAATAAAGCCGAGGAAAGAGAAAGCAGAGGCAAGTGCAACGAACAAGACAAGTAAAAACCAAATAAACAAATAAACAAAGCCAACCAGTCATAGAAAGGGAAAAGAAGGTGTCAGAATGGCTGAGTGGGATAAGAAAAAAGAAAATGAAATGAGAAAGGAAAAAAAGTAGAGAAATTCCTCCAATATCTTTAATCCTGTGGTAGTGTCCAAGTCAGAGCCCAGATTTGTGCTGGGTAATGCTGCCGGGCCTGCAGTTATGTTGGTGCCATGTGCTTGGCTGATTTTATCCTTTAGGTATGGATGCTGAGTCAGTAACCCTCTATATTTCTTTTGGTGGCCTGCACGCCCTGTTTGTCTCTGCATTGCTCAACAAGTTGCTGTGGTGCCCTCTGACAGATACAGACCAAGGCTTCTCCCAGTCCTGCATATAGTTGTTTCCTCCTCTTTCTGGCATAGACTCCTTTGCTCCACTTCCACTGGCAATCTCTGTCCTCTCACACCAACTCACTGGGGAGCACGGTAGGATGGGGTGCTATGGGGGACTCATTTCTCCCACTGCCGTTGCTTCTGCTGTTGCAGAGACAGGCCAAAGTTGCTCGGTTCCACTTTAATTTACTCTCAAGTATGTGTTGGGTGTGGAGCTCTCACCATTCTATGCTGGCACAGGGTTGCTTAAATTCTATGCAACAGCATCTCTCTCCCAAGCTAGTGGCCACAGGGCAGGAGGAGTCATGCTGTACCACTCATGCCACTCACACCACCACCACCACCATGATTCCTAACCATGCTGTCCCTAGAAGTTCCACTTAGCTGCTCTAAAGAAACCAAAAACAAACAAACAAAAACAACCAATAAACTTGGTAGGCTGTTGGAGAGGGAGTAGTTCTGTGGCCACTACTCCATGTGTGCCAGCAAACTTCACTTCCAGACTTTAGCATCCTGTTTGGAGGAAGAATAAGATGCACGGGCCCTTAATTCCCAAAGCTATCCTGTGTAGCCTGACTTAGTTGTAGTGTTTTGGTCCATCAGCTTTTTTTTTTTTTTTTTTTTTAACTTTCCACAATGGAAGTTCTGCTTTACCTGCAGACAGGAGTCCTCTCAGCAGCCCTAGGGGCTGGGTTGCAATTTGGTGAGGTTCTATGTCTATGTTTTGTTTGCTCTATAAGTTTCTTATTTTAGATTAATTTTGACATCAGGATGTATGTTCATCCTTTCCAGTTAATGGTGTTTTTGGTTAATTGTCTCCAAGAAGCTCCCACATTACTCCTCTCCTATTCATCCATGTTGAAATTGCCCTCTGCTCACTTTCTTTTTATTTTCCTTTTACTGTGTCTCTGGTGTACATTATACTCTAATTTGCTATTCTCTGGAACTCTCCTTTAGTCTTCTCCCTACTGAATAGTTTCACCTGCTAATCTATTGCTTCTACTTCTTAATAACAAGGCTTGCTTTAGCACTAATTCTGGCCTCAGTGCCTCAAAGGCTTTCAGCTTTTCTTGATGCAACCTATGAAAAACCCAGTTGGTATCAGAGAGGTACCAGATTGAAAAGTATAGAGAAAGCTATTCATCTTTTGTCAACATTCATGGCCAGGATGGGCAGGGCGATATTATTCTAATCTGGCTGCCAAGTCCTTTCCCTTTGCATATAGACCATGAACAGGAAAGATTAGGAAAAGTTAGTCACAGCAGGCAATTGAATGGAACACCACTGTGAGTAGCCTAGAAGTGTCTGAAAGAATCTGCCTCTTAGATATGATAATCTAATACTTCCTGGTGTGCAGTGGGTGACCTATGCATATAGGCATCCAGGAAGATGTACTAGGGACATCAAAGTAGGCAGCTAGTTAATTTTCAAGCTCAACCATCATTTTGAAAAGGGTCCCCCTCCTTATGGCTAATTGAAAGGGTCTAGATTGCCAATGTCCTGCTAACTGATTTGATTTGAGGCAACTATTTTTAGTGCTTCTTGGATGTACCATCAACAAAGAAGTGAGTTTAAGGGATAATCACTACAGAAATTTAACAGCATTGAAGAATGTATCTGAACTTGGCTAGGTCTGCTGAGCTAATATCACACTGTTTGAACATTTAGGATCTAAGTCATGAAACTGAAGCCTATATTTTGACTGGTCTAGTATGTTATAATATTTAGATTTAACAAAACTCAACTATCAACCTAGACTTATTTGTCTTTAACTCATCAGAGTATAATGGGCTTCGAGGTAATTTTTAATCTATATGTAAATTAGCTATTTCTATAACAGCTGTAGTATAAACTTGATATGCAAAAAGGATTGAATGCAAGCAATGTTTTGAAAATAATGTCAATAAAAAGGCTGTACAAGTAATACATGACACTCAATGAATTTGAATATAGGTTATAATAAGACACTTTCAACAAAATTATTTTCATTGACAGTTTTCTAGGGCTAATAATACATCGAGTAATATGTAGATCAGAGAATTAAAATAAGATTTTATTATAGGATTGTTAAACTGTGTTGAAGGTCACATAATTTTCATTAGAGAGCTTTCATTTGGCAGATTTCATATGAAAGCTGATAATGTCTTTACTGAATTCATTTTCTATTCAGGAAAGTGATTTAAAACGATTAAAGCTCTTGTTTTTTTTTGATACAAAATTATGTGACTTGTCAACTATCTAAATCTAGGTTTATAAGTGACTATACTATCTGATATTTACAAATGGACTGTGACACGCTAAAATGTCATAAACCTTTAACTTTTCTAATTTAATAAGAACGAAAGTATAGCAATTTATCATTTCCTACAATTTCTAAAAATTCTTCCATTTTTATGGAAGTGTTGCATCAGGCATTGTTTGAAGGATATTAATAGAAATCATAAGTATTCAAACTTCGTTCTTAAGTCAGTGTTAAGTCTCCAGTTTCACTTGTCTACCACAGGAACAGAAGAACATAAAATAAAGAGACTGGGATGAGTTATTTTGGCTATCATTTTCCTTTCTGTAGTATTTTTGTTAAACTAGAGGTAGTGGCATAAGCCTGCAATCCAGAATCTGGGTGGCTCAGGTAAGAGAATCGCAAAGAGTTTGAGGCCAATCTGAGTTGCATAATGAGCTCACTTCTAGCTTGAACTGCATAATGAGAGCTTGTCTCAAATAAAAAATAAAACAGAACAACAACAACAAAAAAAATCAAGCAACAGCAGCAGTACAACAACAACAACAAATAGTTTAGTTAAAAGAAAAGTAGAAAATGATCTCTGGGTTGATAGCTATGAAAAACTGAAATGGTGGGTCCTAAATAGAACCTAGGACAGAAGGTCTAAGCTCTTTTAATTACAACTTGCTTCTTTTTTTTTATATATATATTTAGTACACAGTCTACAGGGTCTCACTACACAGATCACACTTGTAGTGGCCGTTCCTATTTTTCAGCCTCCCAAGCTCTGGGATTACAGATGCATGCCACCATGCCCAGTCTCAATGGCCAAGTATCCCAGGGGTGGGGCCTGCATGGCAGGCTGAGAATCAAACCCCTGACCCCTGCGTCTGCCTAAGTAGGCTTTAATCTGCTGAGCGATCTGGCTGGCCTTATGACTGGCTTTAACTCAGCATCCTATGAACTTATTCCCAGAGGAAAATCTATGCATTTGTTAATGATTTGAATTATTGTGATTATGATCAGTGAAAAATACAAATCATTGTCCCTCAGGTGCTTCTATATTTAATCCAGTTAATGTTTTGACTGGGCAGGCGAATGACACACCTTTGTTCATTAAATAATCAACATAGGGCCAGTCAGATAGCTCAGTGGACTAAAGAACCTGATAAGACAGGCACAGGGACTGGGGCTCCATCCTTGGTGTGTCATGCTGGCCCTGCCCCTGGGACATGTGGAGAAGGCCATTGAGACTGGGTGTGGTTCTGTGTGCCTATAATCCCAGTTCTTGCGAGAGTGAAGGCAGGAGGATCACTACGAGTCTGATCTGTGCAGTGAGACCCTGTAGTCCCTGTACTAAAATATATTAAAAATAAGTAAATACATATCAACACAAAGAAATGTTTAAAAATTCTGACTTATTAGTATTTGTATTGGAGTTATTGTGCTGGCTGGATCTCACTATGAAACGATTACCACATAATTGTGTTCTTGCTGGGAAATGATTTTATTGCACAAAGAATGAGCAGAGTTCAGTGATCTGTGTCTGCTGATAGACCGTAATTTGCAGACTGCTATGTCAAAGCAGATTTGGGATTTGTAGCAAAGTCAGTGATTGGACTGTAGGACAGTTTCGTGCTAAGAGTGCATCGGGCAGTGCATGCACGGTTCACCACATGGTGTCACGTGGTGTGATTCAGTTTATATAGCCGTAGACTCTCAATGGCACACTCTCAACATGCCTCTCATATTTTCTTAACAACATGATCAATATGTTTTCTGTCAACTTGTCTATTAAAGTGACCTGTACCTTTCAGAGTTCAAAACAGTTTTGTGTTAACTAAGTTGATTTGCTTACTTTGTGAATAGATAGGCACTGCTGTCTAGGTTTTTTTCCCCCACACTCATAACTTTTGAACAATAGGTTTGTGACTTTGGCAGCCACATTCCTTCAAAAATTATTTGTGTTCCAGGTCCCTAAAAACAGTAGTGTTGAAATGTAGTATCTCTGCATGCATGTTTGTGTGTGTGTCTGTGTGTACATGTGCAGGTCCTGGAGTTTCACTGGTGGTAAAACTGCTCCTCATTATGTCATTTTTTTGTGGGGGAAAAAGACTAAAGATGTAGTCATGGATAAGATGGTCACATATAGAATATATACTAAATTATCCAGGTGGTGTGCATCTAATTAAATGAGTCCAGAAAAATAGAGAAGTTTCTCTCCAGAAATGTGACTTACTTGAAACTTGGAAGTAATCTTGAGATGGGGAAGAAAGCAGGTAGAACATGAAAGGGGTGCTGTTGCCATTCGTAGGGAGGGAGGCTGGGTCACTGGGAAGGCCTGAGAAAGAACGGACAGGGTCAAAACTTCCTCCTGGGTCACAGCAGCAGGTGAGTGGGGCCTCAGCTCTGTCTCGGCAAGGAACCGATTTTACAAACACTTAAATAGATTAGAAGAATATTTTTCCCCAAGACTTTCAGTAAATAAAGTGTCACTACCAAGACCTTGAATTTGGTGAAGTGACCCTAAGCAGAGGGCCTGACCTCGCCCATCTAGACTTGAGGTAATAATACATTTGAGTGCTTTCAAACAGCAGAATTTGTGGTATTTGTCATAGCAGCAAGAGAAAGCTAATACTGTATCCGTAGCCAAAAGATTATCAGCCAGAACTATTTTATTTATACTCCATCTACCTCCCTAGTCTTATAGTCTCTGTTTAAGTTTAATTCTACTAATTGTTAGCCCATTCTATAAACTCATACTGCCCTAAGACTCACTATAACTTCTAGTTATATTCTGTAACTTCCATGATAGAGATACAGTTTTTAAAAGATCTTATAGTAGTCTGTAAAATCCATGATATATACAAAATAAATTAATAAATATGGAAACCATGCCTGGGGAAATTACTTGTTGGATCTAAGTAGTGCGTATCTCTGGAAAATGATGGAATTATATAAAAATCTATTCTAAAAGCAGGCTAACCAAAGGCTGCCCAGATGGCTCAGCAGATTAAAGTGCCTATTTAGGCAGACACAGGGCCTGGGTTCGATCCCCAGCGTGCCATGTCTGCCTCACCTCCAGGGCACCCTGGGATGGCCATTGAGACTGGGCGTGGTGGCATGTGTCTGTAATCACAGGGCTTGGGAGGCTAAAAAGAGGAGTGTCACTATGAGTTTGATCTGTGTAGTAAGGCCCTTTAGACCCTGTACTAGATACATAAAAATAATAGTAATATAAAATGCTAATGATTCCCTTCCAACCTTTATCCTTCCTGCTGACAGCCTCTTTCACCTTAAGCAATTGATTTTTAGCAGTTTGCAATTTAGATTTGGAAAACTGGAACTTATATGAAACATTAACATTAGGCTAGTCCAAGGTTGTCATTAACAAACTTCAGCACTACTTGCTCAATGGAGAATTGCCTCTCCTTGGTCCACTTTAACTCAAAGAGCAAATTAACTCATTTGTTTGCTTAGCAATTAGCTTCTGGAGTTAGATGGGAAGAATATGAGTTTATAGCTGAGTTAACTATAGCTATGAGAGCTCTTTCCATTAATTGCAGGCTATTGCAACAAGTATGGTATGTCCGTTGTTTCTGTTTCTGTTTGCCAATTTGCAAAAATACACAGAGACTTAATAATTGTGCCTTTATATTCTGAAATAAATAAGCCAGATAGCCAATTAAGGACACATGCACATAAATCAAATGTACTTTTCACTTCTGTGCTTCCAATAAATAAGAAAAGAGAAATCCAAACAGTACTTGTAAAAATTTACCCAAATGGTTAATGTTGGAAGATTCATTGGAGTTGGTAACTGCTGTTGGAGCACTTCATTAGCTCTGGAGTCAGAGCTGGGTTTGAACCCCAGATCCATCTTTTAGTGGCTGTGTGATGTTGAGTGAGTTGCTTAGCTTCTCTACCCTATTATGTGTGATGACAGCATATATCTCGAATCTTTAAAGTAGTGTACCAAGGACAGTATTCAAATAACCATTGAAAAGGATGCTTTGAAATTCTCCAAACATAACTATTTAAAGCGCTAAGCCAATCTGAACTTCAGATAATTTCTCCTGCTAAGCATGATTAAGGGGTGTCTACATTTTCCAAAAGAATAAGCATGACAAGATGAAATGGGCAAGAGATGTGATGGTGGAAAAGACTGAGATGACAATATAATGTATATGAAACTCACTTACATAAGCTCTGGAAATAATTGGCATATAAATACCACCAACACGACCCTGAAAACCAACCTTTTGAAAAGATCCTTAAGTATAATTTTAAAATGTATTGTTTTCAGGCATATTTATGTGGTGGTAATATCAGATATTTCAAGTCAATTCTTAGACTTGAATCTGGAGTTATTATTATTTTTTTTTTTAGCAATTTGAGAATAGAAATCAAACTTGCGTGCACTGTGTTTATGATGGTAGCAGGGCATGTCCAGACAGATCCAAACAATTTAAGAGCTCTTATTTCACATTTTCTGAAAACTCCAGAGAGATAACTATATTCTTAAATAAAGTTCTGATATTTTTCTTTTGATAGAAACTTAAATTGTAGGAAATCCAATCTGTTAAAAACTACCTTCTTTTTCTGCTTAGCTATCAGCTCTGTAGCTCTGTATGTGCAATATGAAAATTGTTCTTCAGTTCAGTGGAGGAATTGTGCTGATCATTTTGGGTGAAAAAGAGTTTTATTTTTAAAATAACAGTCTGTTAGAGGAAATTATAACATAGTCTCTTTGGAATAATTTAAAACTGGAATAATTCTATGTGAGTTTAGCCTAGCTAACAGGACAGAGGTTAAACTCCCTGCAATAAGTAAGAGGTATCCTTTGACATAAGCTACCAAAACTTCTCATCTCAAAAATACTGAACTATGGGTCAAAGTCATAGAAATCCAGAACTCGCCCTAAATCTCCTCGCTCCTACTTAGTGTTCTAAGTTTTACCCCTTCCTCCTGCTCCCCACGCGCTGTGCTCCCATCTCTGCAGCGCCCACCCAGCATCTTGCCTCAGACCTTGCTTGCCTCTTGCCTGCTCATCTCCTAACTGTCGTGCTCTTGCCACTACCACCTAGCACCCCTCAGTTCTGTTGGTATGATCTATCTAAAAACGTCCAATCATACTGCTCTTCTGCTTGAGAGCAGTTGCTGGCTTACATAGTTTGGAGAATGGAGTCCAAACTTTCTTTATATGCCAGGATCTCATGGCTGTGTCTGTATTTCCACCTCTACCCCAGCCTCCTATCCTTATCCCATGGCAGCTCTCTCTTTTTTTTTTTTTTTTTTTTTTTTTTTTTTTTTTTTTTTTTTGTCTTTTTGAGACAGGGTCTCACTATGCAGTTGAGGCCGGTCCTGCACTCACTTTTGTAGCCCAAGCTGGTCTCGAACTTGCACCAATCCTCCTGCCTCAGCCTCCCAAGTGCTGGGATTACAGGCGTGAGCCACCACACCCGGCTCCATGGCAGCTCTCTTGTTAACTACATCATTACTCAATCTTCTGTGACTATCTTTTGTTTCCCCCATTACTCTCACAGACATTCATCTTTTGGAGACTGATCTCAATGCTAAATCTTTCACTGTGTCTCCTACCCACACGGAACTGGCTTCTCTTTTTCCTTGGTCTCTCCTATTCTAGAGAGATTTCTGGCCTCAGCATTTGTCTTGTCTTCTTGTAGCTGTTCACAGGGTCATTTTTTCAACTCCAGGCTTAATCTCTTTGAGATTAAGACTTTGTTTTATGTCACAAGTGTACTCTCATTACATATTTCTGGAAAGGAGGACAGAATGAAAGATCTTGTTTAATAGGTTTAATAGTTTTGAGAAATCATGTCACCCACTTACATAGTAATACTATTCGTTCTTCTCACTACATATAACAACTGTCTTTGTAAATGCGCTGCTGGTGTCAGCTTTAGACGTGATCTGCCTTCTGCTTACCTGTGTGATCACATTTCAGTACATCATGCCCCTCCTTCTCTGTTTTACAGAGGGATTTACCTTTGCCGAAGGTGCCCGCCGCTCTCATTCCTGATTCCACACACAGGCCACAAGGGCTGTTCTCATTGCTTTGACCTGGAGCTGCTGTCTGAACTTGCAAGAGCAACCTGCTTTCTTATCAAATGCCACCTCCTCCCAGGGGTCTTGGCTGACTCTTTTCTAAAGTAGGTATGCGCAGGAATGCTTAAAAAGCTTTCATGTTGCTTTTTCTTTTTAAACCCATGCTTCATATTATTTTTTTACAGTTGTCTCTTTTTATCCCACAGTTTCACGTTCCATGGTTCAACTATGTGTGGTCACTTGGTGCCTCAAAATATTGAAGGAAAAGTTTGGAAAAAAGCTTCAAATTTATTATAATACATTGCTATAGTTGTTTTTCTGCTCTGCTGTTAGTAATTGTTAGTTTCTTTTCTTTTCTTTCTTTCTCTTTTGTACTTTATGGAAGGGTCTACAGGGTGTTCAGGGTCTCACTACTAGATCGGACTGTTCACAGTCTCACAAGAGCTGGGATTATAGGTGCACCACCACACTCAGTCTCAGTTGCTGTCTCAGTGTGCCCCAGAGTGGGGAGCAAAACCCCAGCTCCTGTGCCTGCTTATAGGCACTTTAGTCCACTCAGATATTTGGTCAGCCCCTATTGTTAGTTTCTGACTGTGCTTGATTGATAAACTTTATTCTAGGTGTATATGTAGATGTAAAAAGCATAGAGGGAAGAGTGTTGTATGTTGAGAGTCGGAACTGAAAGAAACAACAAGACGACCCCATGAATGTAGCTTCAGAGGTCTCACTGAGATATGTCTCTCTCGAAGTGAGCCCAGAACCCCAGAAACATCTTCCTTTTATTTAGGTCATACAATAGAAGGATTACAGGGAGGAGAGGAGATAATCACCAGCATCTCAAGTAAGGGGCAGAGACATCAATCAGGATAAGCTGTTACACCAATGTCTCAAGTAAGAGTGGAGACATCAATTAAGATAAACTCTTACCACCTTTTTAAATCCTAGTTTTCTGAAATCCCTAAGTAACAGATTGAAACCCACCCTAAGCTTTGTTTATTGTTCTTCACTTCTTTAAGATGCTAGTTTTTTTTTTTTTTTTATCTCTACAGAAGGGTGTCAGACAGAGACAGAGATGGAGACTTATCTGCAGCTGCAAGCTTACACAGGGGGCCTTGCAATTTATTCTCCATGGAAAAAGATGCACCACTATATTGTATTTTGAGGGTTTAAAGCTTTCACTGATGGCAACTAAGTACAAAGATCATTGGTCATACTCACTATTTATCTTTGTGACATATTACAAGTATTTATGTGGATACTACAAGGCTACTTGTATTCTTGTATATACGATTCATTAAAGGCAGAGGTCAGATAATTACTTTAGGTTATTTTTCCCCCTAAAAAGAAAAATCCTTTCCAGAATATGAAGATATAAAGAGGCATGATGACTGTGCTCAAGTTTCAGGGGCCCAGATGAACAGACTAAAAAGGTAGTAGCTCTTATGGGGCGAGGCTTGAACCTGGGCAATTCTCCTTTGTGGACAGCACAATGCGTGATGTGTACGCAGATGTGAATCCACATATGGTCTAGACCAACAGCTTACATTTCAGTTAGTATCCTTGTCCAGTTAATTAAAGAAATACGTTCTTGAAATTCCTTTAAGTACTTTGGAACAAGTTGCAAAAGGAAACTTGTGAATGGGTGTGTGCAGTTGCTTGAAACATTTTGTGTGCAGTTGCCTGTAATATTCTGGAATTCTTTTTGCAGTTGTCTTCAAAGCAAGCTTATACATTCTTCAAAATAGTAAGCGATTTTTCATTACAATCATGCTTTAAATAATATCAAAAT
Source organism: Myocastor coypus (assembly GCA_004027025.1). Taxonomy (NCBI): domain Eukaryota; kingdom Metazoa; phylum Chordata; class Mammalia; order Rodentia; family Myocastoridae; genus Myocastor; species Myocastor coypus. The sequence continues at coordinate 13,794 of PVJA010047675.1, forward strand.
GATATTATTCAGTTTGATCCCTCATTTTATTTATTTATTTGTTTGTTTGTTTTATTTATTTAATTTTTTTGTGACCAGCTCAGCCTACCCTAGAGACAGGACTCGTGCTACATATGGTGCCAGGGATTGAATCATGGTCCTTGTGCTTGCCTAAGGTTGCCTAAGCAGGTGCTTTACATCGCTGAACTATCTTGCCAGCCTGACCCTCATTTTATCTATCACTCTTGGCTCTGAATAACTTTTGATGACTTTAAGTATGCTTCTAAAGACAAAAATGATTCCATTCCTTATGGAATAAAAATGGAAGACATAGCCAGGCATGGTGGCTCACGCCTGTAATACCAGCACTCGGGAGGCTGAGGCAGGAGGATTGGTGCGAGTTTGAGACCAGCCTGGGCTACAAAAGTGAGCTCAAGGTCAGCCTCAACTGCATAGCAAGACCCTGTCTCAAAAAAAAAAAAAAAAGGAAGATGTTAAAGCTAAACCCCAGGGTGCTGGCGGTGCCAGAGAGGATCCCTCCTGCCCAAGACTGCTCCTTTCTCAGGCATGAAATGTTAAACAATGACAATATTAGAAATACTTCCTCAAAAGTTCATCTCTTGTTCGAGAATACACATTTGAGGATTTAAGGTTAGAGTCAAACACGCATACAAAGGAAATCTCAGCTGGGCATGGTGGTGCATGCCTGTAATCCCAGCACTCGGGAGGCTGAGGCAGGAGGATCGGTGTGAGTTCGAGACCAGCCTGGGC
>PVJA010047677.1:0-14539 GCA_004027025.1 Myocastor coypus
AGATGAGCTTTAGGAGGCTTAGATTCAATAGCCTCCAACATCACAAGCTTCACTGGTGGCACACTGCAATTGCAAAACCTTTGACTGTGTATGTATCTGCTTCCTCTTAGTCCAAAGAGAAGTATATTCTTTCCTTTTTTTTTTCTTTCTTTCTTTTTTCTATGCAACATCAATAGGGAGATGGGTCATGCCCCCACACTGCACTCTGTACAATGATTGTGAGGACAATATGCAATGTCAACTTTCAAAGAAAAGAATGGGGGGAAAAGAAAAAAAGAAACAAAAGTAGGAACTGGGAAACATCTGGTTTCTTTTTTCTTTTTCCTACATAGTTCAGGCTTATCTTGAACTTTCTATGTATCCCAAGCTGGGCTTGAACTTACCATCCTCCTGCTTCAGCCTCCTGAGAGCTGGATTTACAGGCACGCACCCTATAACCTATGATGTATGTTGTAAAGGCTCAAAGCCTTTTTTTTCTTTATTTAGCACAGGGTCTACTGGGTCTCACTACATAGATTGGACTTGTAATGATTCACTTGTGGTCAGCCTCCCCAGTGCTGGGATTACAGGCACACGCCACCATGCCCAGTCTCAATCGCTGTCTCGTGCGCCCTGGGGGTGGGCCCAGCATGGCATGCAAGGATCGAACTCTGGGCGCTGCGTCTGCCTTAGCAAGTGCTTTAATGCACTGAGCTGCTTTGCTGGCATGGCTCAAAGCCTTTGAACATAAGGAAATGACAAGGACATGAAGATGCTGGGCGTGTTCCACACGTGTGTTGAACAATTACACTTTATCTTGCAATTGCTGCATGTTAACAAAAACAAAAATTTAAGATGCACTGAGGCTTCAACCACTGCTAGATTTTTAAGTGACTTATAACTACAGGTATTCTCAGGACTTGCCACCTGCTGGTCTGTGCATAGCCACACCCGTCGGCTACATGAAGGCTCCTGTGAGTGTTGACTTGTCTCACTGACAATCCACCTGCTGCGACCTGTTTACCTATGTTAGCTGTAGTGGTAGGAATGTCACTGCTCCATCAGAACTCCTGCCGGCTTCCCCATGCCATCTCCAGCCCACGCCTAGCAGCCGGCTGAGCAGAAGGGATGGGGTACTACCTCTGCTCTCCTTCGCAGCCCTCCTCAGTGGCTAACCCAAGGTCCAACTCGCCAACCCCTGGGCTCTTAGGAGGCAGTGGGCTGGACCCATTCAACTGTACGCAAAGGGGCAAGGAGAACCCCAGGCTTTCACAGCCACAGTGACTCTGCTGGCTGATTTTCGGTATCAGCTCAGCTGGGCCACGATGTCCAGGTGATGTGGTCAGATTTGGAAAAGCAAAGGTTGCTGTAATTGTGTGAACCCACTTAGGAAAAAACTCTCAACTCCCCCTTCCCCCACATATAGTCTCCCCTTATCTGTTGAGGGGGTTCTTTCCAAGTTCCCCAACAGGTGCCTGAGTCCTCAGGCAGCACTGAACACTATCCAGCACGGTGTCCTTGTTCTCCAGCAGATGGCTTCCAGGGCTTCCCCAGATGCAAGAACCCCACGGATGAGTGATTTCCTTTCATAAAATGCCATAGATTGGTATATAGCCTTTCTTTCTTCCTTCAATATACCTTAACTATCTTTAGGTTATGTAAAATACAAAATATCATTTAAATGCAATGGAAATAGTTGCTATAATACTGTTTAGGGAATAATGACCAAAAACGTCTATGCGTGTTCAGTACATAGTCTTTCCCAAATATTTTCAATTTGCAGTTGGGTTAGTTTGCAGATACTTAAGGCAAACTGAATTCGTGGACATATACCTATGTCAAAATTCAATGAGTACACCCATCATAATATGAAAGAAACCATGACTAATAAGAAAGTAGCACAATTATAATAAACTGATAAGTTTTGTGAATAAGTCTCTCTTGTTTTAAACATTCCATTATATTTTTGTTTGAGATCGAGTCTCACTGTATAGTGAAGGCTGGTTTATTAGTTTATATTACATGGAATTAGGGTCAAACTCAGGACCTTGCCCTTGCCATCCAGGCACTTATGCTACTGAGCTATCTCTTTAAGGCCGGTTTTGAATTCACTATGTACCCAGGATAGTGAACTTGAACTTACAGTGATCTTTCTGCCTCAGCCTCCTGAGGGCTGGGATTATAGCTGTGTGCCCCCATCCCAGATATACTGGATCTTCTTGAGGTGATGTACTGTACTTCAAGGCCTATGGGAAAAAATACTACTTTGAAACCCCATGTTCATGTTGCACTTGTCTTCAACAATAATTAATTAATGACCTCTCTGTCCCTTGCTGTATACTCCTGCCATTTAACTACCTCCTGGTTTATTTTGAAGCCATTTCCAGACATTATGCCATTTCATCTTCACACATTTATTGTGAAGCTGTAGAAGATAAAGTTTGGGTTTTTTTTTTTTTTTTAATTTTAGGGAAGGGTCTACAGGGTGTTCAAGATCTCACTGCTACATCTGACTCATAGTGATCCACCTGCTTACAGCTTCCCAAGAGCTGGGATTACAGGTGTGCATCACCACACCCAGTCTCAATTGCCATCTCAGCATGTGCCAGGGACAGGGCTGACATGGCAGACCCAGGGATCAAACCCCCAGACTCTGGACCTGCTTGCAGGTGCTTTAATCTGCTGGCATGATAATGATTCTTAAAAAGATACTCACAAGATTATTAGCACACCTAAAAGTAATTCATGTATCATCATCATGTGTCCAGTCAATTTCATTTTTTTTTAATTTTATTTATTTATTTTTTTCTTGTTTCAGAGCCTTTGTTTGTTTATTCACTCATTTCTATGGCTAGCTCAGCCCGCCCTGAGAGCAGGGCTGGGGCAGCATGTGGTGCCGGGTATTGAACCGCAGTCCCTGAAGCTGCCCAAGCTTTCCCAAGCAGGCGCTTTAGACCACTGAGCCATCCTGCTGGGCCCTATCCAGTCAATTTCAAATTTCTATCACTGAAGTCTTTAAAATTGGTAGAGTATGTATTTTTTTATAGTTAATACAAAAATAGCTATGCTCATCAAAGAACCTTTGGAAAACATAAAAATGTTCATAGAATAAAAATTATCTTCACCCACAATTGTTGGGACCGATGCCAGCTGACATGGTGCCATTACAAGAAGAGAAAAAAGAAGGCAGAGCCTGTGCCACAATGCCAGCTGACGCTTGGCTCTGCCAGGGGATGACCTTGCACCGTGCACAGACTTGGCCATGGTGTGCTCGCAGCTCCAAGTGTCCCATCCGTATTTGCATTTTGGAATATAGACACTTAGATTCTCTCTGGATATATACATAATTCTACATCATTGTTTTCATACCTTGCACTCTGTTTTATATGCAGCTTTTTTCACTTAAGAAAAGACCATAAACATTTTCCCACACCATGATATCTGCTTTCAAAACCTGGCTTTCTGTGGCTCTATGGGGGTGTATTCTATGCTTTATCCAATAGCAAGGGCCAATTATTTAGACCTATTGGCCTGGGAGTGAAAATCTGCCTTTGTAGATAAAACACAGTCAAGAACACTGTGTCCTTCTTGGTAGGAACACTAAAACATGCAGGGAAATTTCTGTGCATGCGCTGCATGATCCCAAGGCTTTAAATTGTTTCTACCCATTGGTCTGGAAAGGAAGCAAAGGTATGGTTCTGTTTAGTTCAGCTCATGCCTTGGGGGGCAGCAAGACTTGTCCCTGGGTATATTTAGATTCTCAGTTCTTGTAGTAAACAAGAAGCTTCGGTGAAGAGCAATGAGGCAAGAAAAATGGGAACATACTTAGGACAGTTATTCACAAAATTATGCAATGAGGATATCTGGAGTTTGGGAAACCAGCCACAACTGATGTGTGCAACAGCAGGCTCAGGGGTTCCATTGGGCTGGCATTTCTGGCTTATAGGGCAAGAACACAGCCATTGCTTTACATAAACTCCACTTAATTGCCTTATAAGAAACATCACCACAGACTCAAGGAGTTCAACTAATGGATTCTCAGAAAACTGCCAGTTCATAATCTCCATCTCTTGAGAGCTAGGATAAACACTGAGGTCAATTGCGAAGTGACCGTTTGCCCAAACCCAAAGTCCACAGTCAGCTGAAAGCCTGAGCTGCTGTTTTCTGTGCCAGTTCTTATCATTTTTACTAAGCCCACAAAACTAAATGACTCAATTTAATGCAGTCACCGGGAGAGGGTGAGGTCATGGGGCAGATGTAAATCAAGAATTCCTAACCCCAGAGGCTGCTCTGAAGGATCACAGAATTTCAGTGCCTTGAAACTTCTCAGACGGGGTGGACTGTTGTGTGCAAATCACTGGGTAGCCAAAGGAAGCAGTTAAGAGGAAAAGTCACTCTGGTTTTCCATCAATCCACAAAGTAAAGTATAGGAGTTGATAAGGAAACAGTATCTTTGAGCTTTGCCTGAGTACTTTTCTCACCCAGGAAAATAGATAGGACAGCAAGTCTTTTTCAGATAGTACGTTAAATGTGACCTGGTAGGTACTTTTGAATGCCAAGCCTACAAGCAAGTCACACTTCTGATGACTTCTAGAGAACTACATGCTCATCTAAAATTTAACCTGTTTGTTATATCAGAAATACTACTGGATTGCACATAAGTTTCCTAATATTGTTGTAAGAAAATACCGTAAACTGGAAGCCATGAAACAACACAAAATTCTTTTCTCTCTCAGTTTTGGAGGTTAGGAGTCTAAAATCAAGGGTTTGGTAGGGCCACACTCCCTCCAGAGGATTTAGAGGAAGACCTTTTTTCGTCCCTTGGGGATTATGACAGCTTAAGAATCTTCCTTGGCCTATGGCTGCCTGACTCTGGTCTCTGCCTCCATCTTCCCAGGGCCACCTTCCTGCTGTGTGTGCCACATTTCCCTCTTACAATGAGGACACCTGTCTTAGTGGACTAGAGCCCACCTTAATGGCCACCTCTCAATTTGATTAGATCTGAAGAGATTCTATACTCACTTAAGGGCATACTCACAAGTTCTAGGAGCTAGGACCTCAGCATATCTTCTTTTGGAGGCGGGGCACACGGCAACCTATAATGGTTGGAAAGTCAAAGGTCTGGAATCATCTGGATCATCACTGGGCCCCAGGTCCCTCACTGGTATCTGCAGATATCCTCATGGCCTGCAGATTCAGGGCTTCTTGAATACAAAGCTAGACTCGTTCAGATCAAGGGGAAGAGACCCCCAGGGAGAAGAGAAGAGTCCACCAGGATGGGAGCAGCGACACCAGGACCAGTGTGGAAGGGCTGGGTATGTGTTCCATCAGGGCAGATTTGGTGTACAGAATGTAGGTTGAAGGGTACCGGGCCCCTCTCGGCCTCCCTGGCAAATCCTTCCGTGGTGCCAACAGCCAGCCATAGGCTAAAGAATAATCAGCAAAATGTCATGCCCAGACCCCAGACTGCATAGGCTGCCAAGCCCTGCAAAACAGCACAGGACAATGGGTCCCAAGGCCCAATGAGCACAATGAATGGCTTTGGCTTCCAAAGCTCATCATGGAACTGGCACCAGCGTATGAGACCCAGTTGGCTTTGGACAGCCAGTGCAATCGCCCAGACTAAACAGGCCTTGCCTGGCCCCACTTAAATATTTGGACAGGCACAGTGCACTCGAGCAAGGGTCGTGAGTGGTGAGGGGGTTTCAGCCCTGGGTGAGACTGAAGGGACTTGACATGTTATTGAATGGAGGGCTGCAGAAGGTGAAGCCAGGGCTGCTACACATTCCAGGAATGCAGACGGAGCACTCTCACTGTGTATCTGAGGCTGACAGGGTCTGACAGTCCCCATCTGGGAACAATAATCACGAGCTGCAGGCCAGGCGTGCAGAGGCTGTGCAGCCTCCCTGCAGCCTGCGCTTCTTTTGCTTTGCTCTGTGCAGTGTGGGCTGTGGGATGGGGTGGCGGGGAGGGCAGTGTGCATCCCACTTTCCCCCGCAGAGTCTGGAGTCCTGGACAAGCGGGACTGGGCCAGCCTCCTGAATGCCTGCCATTCCAGGAGCAGCGGGCTGAGGACAGAGCCCATCTGCCCCCCTGGGAGAGCAGAGTGGAATGCCTCAGCCAGGCAATTTGGGATGCCAACTGATCACCTAGCCAGCTGCCAGGGCTCCTAGCACAGGGCAGCAGGGAGGCCGGGGCTGGCAAGGTATTGATGTCACATTTAATACCCCAGGCTTTCTTTGTGTGTGTTTATGGGGAGGGGAGGGGAGGGAACATTCATCTGTAAAGTTCAAAGCACTGTTCACAAACTACCTCTGCTAATCCTCACTCTGATCTGAATTTTGTCATGAGCTAAACTGATTATGGGAATTTGGCGAATCGGGCGAGACTAGCCTCTCCAACAGCTTTCCGCGTGCTTTGTTGCCACATGGGGTGTCAGGCAGGGGATGAGGGGTCATTTGTGGTCTAGACAGTTTAGAAGCAGGAAGGAACTTAAGAGGCCACATCACGCAGTATGGCATTTCCCTGTTTTAGGAGCCTGGCACTGACAGGTAGCAAAGGTACAAGACCGTGCCTGTGACTCCCAGTCTGTTTTCTGAGACCCACAGGACACCGATGGCCTCCTGCTCATTTACACAGGCACTTCTAACATACCTGCCCAAATGCATGCTTGGCATCTCCTGGCCCTGTCCATCTACAGATTGCTGGGGCTCCTCCCAGGCACTCTGGCCAGTCTCTTCCAGCCTTGCCTGTTTCCACAGAGACCTGCTGACCAGTGCCCACATCAGCTGCGCTCCCACTCACCACCTCAGGACGCCCTGACCAGTAGCTCTGAGCTTCTTGTGGGGTCCATGCAGGCCTGAGTTGATTAGTTCTCTGGGACTGGCTCCTTGTGGTTCTGGGGAGGGGCTGGCTTCACCCCCTTGGCGCCAAAGTCTCAGTTTCTGGCTTGTCACCCTGTGCTGTCAAGCTCTGCAACATGTCACCATCCAGAATTTTGAAGTCAGGGACCAGCCACCATGCTTGATTCCCTCCTGCCATCCCGTGCAGACCCGCATCAACCCGTCCCTGAGTTCCCTTGATTCCACCTCCAGGACAGCCCTTGTAACCCATTCGTTCCATCCAAACTGCTGCTGCCAGACTTGTGTTCACCTGGCTGAAGCAACAGTCCCCCTCCCACACCTTTACACCTACTGTTCTCTCATCCATGCTGTGCCTCGGAGCACGAAGACATTCCTTCCTCTGATCTTGTGATTTCTTAGTTATTTACACTTTGAATAACCCCCACTTGACCTTCAGATCCCAACTTGGAGGTCGAGGGCCTCTCGGCACTGCACCACCATGATATGAATTTTCTGGACTGTGAGCTCCCTGAGCTGGGACACTGCATGGATTGGCGGGGCCCACTAAACCTAGCACAATATCTTGAATAGACTGGATGTTTAGCAAACATGTACTGGCTGCATAAAAGGTCCAGACAGACTGTGTTGTTCCTAGGTCTAGAACCTCACTCTACTCATCCAAGCCAGACTTGAGCAGACTGGCCTGGCAAGTTCTTGGGCCACCGATCTTTCAAAAACATTTAGACATTGTCACAAAGCTGAAGCGCTTTGGAAACATAGCAACATGATATTAATTCTATTTGACAGAATTCTCCTGTGGCTGAGGGTGGGACGGCACACTGAGGGAGGAACCTTCCCCAGCGTGTGGAACATTTGTATCCCAGGAGGCAGTCAGGGTACTGTGTTAGTCAGGCTTGGCCAGAGCAGAGCATGCAGGGGCTGCTATGGGTGGAAGCCGTGCTATTCTGTCACTCCTCACTCTTCCTTTCCAGTCACACCCCCCTCCTTGTGTCTTTATACACAATGGTCTTCTCTGCAGCCAGGTGTGGCTGTGTGATTGCGCTCTTGCCATAGAAATCTAGAAAAGGCTGTGTAAAGGATCCAGCATGGAAACTTCTGTGTCCCTCCTTAGTTCCTCCTTCTGGTGCCCTAGAACGTGACTGTAGCTCAAGCATCATAAGTTGACCCCAAAAGATGACAGCAATGAACAGGGGTGGTGGATAAGTGAGACGAAAAGAGCCTGGGTCCTTGATGAGCTTGTGGAACCACTATAGCCCCTCTGCTGTGTGCATGCTCCCACACGTGTGTGGGGGGGGAGGGAAGGAAGGAGAGAGAGAGAGAGAGAGAGAGAGAGAGAGAGAGAGAGAGAGAGAGAGAGAATCCTGTTGTTGAAGGTTCCACAGCCAAGTCTCTTATACTGGCAAATAAATGCAGTTCCTTACTGAGTCAGGGGCCAAACACCTAGCTTAGCATGAGGCTCTATGTCCCTCAGCTGGGGCTGCTTCTGGCACTTGGCCTGGGCCTCTTCTCCTGCTTCCTTCTTCCCTTGCTGGTGCAGCTCCAGTACTCAAAGCCTCCCGAGAGCTCCTCCTGTGAGATATACCCAATCCTGCTAAAGCGGTGGCCAATGGGAGAATCCAAACTTAAGCAAGACCCCATAGATGTTGTAAATAGAGACTTTCCTAGATGTTTAGGCCCTGTTGTTTGTCAGGGAATTTGTTTCCAGGAATAAGCTGATGAAATGCAATAAGCATTCTGGAGATTGTAGATCAGAACTCTAGCAATCTAGGGTGTTCTGAGCACTTTGCATAGCTCTACTAGGGAGCCGGGACACAAGAGAGAATGGAGGAACCCAATGCAAAAATGGGCATTGGAGATGAATACACTCCTCACAGATGAAGAAATACAAATAGCAAGCAAATATATGAAAAACTTTCAACATCATTGGTTGTTGGAAAAATGCAAATTAAGCTAACACTGAGTTTCCATCTCACCCCAGGAAGAATGGCTATCATCAAGAAGTCAGCCAATAACAAATGCTGGGGTGCTGGGGGGAAAATGAACACTTCTCCACTATTGATAGGATGTAATGGTACAAGCACTGTGGAAATTAGTGTAGACATTCCTCAGAAAACTAGGATCAGAGGTCCCATTGGACCTAGCTAGTCCCTTTTTTGGATATTTTTTTCAGAAGAACTGAAAACATACCACAGCACTATATGTGCACCTATGTTTAAAGCAGCACAGTTTGTTATAGCAAAATCTTGAAAACAACCCAAATGCCCATCTACTGAGGAATGGATAAAAACAATGTATTTTCATGCAATGGATTATTATTCAGCTATAAAAAAAGATAAACTTGAGGCTTTTTAGGTGAAGAAATGCATTTACCTATAAACATTGGAAGCTATACCCATAAGTGAAATAAATCAGACCTGCATGTGTAAACATCACACACTGTCTCCCTAATGTTAGAAACTAAAAGAATATATAAAGTCTGAAAGGTAGAATAGATACAGTGAGAGAGAAAGAAACTGTTCAAAAGGAAAGAACAACTGAGAGGAAGGAAAGGAAAGGAAAAAAAGAAAAAAAGAAGAAAGGGAAAACTATATGTATATGCACAGGATATCCTGGATAATCATACTGCTGATTCCTACCAGTCTACTGAAAGAAACAGTTAATGTTTAAATTTTTTGTTTCTTCTTTTCAATTTTTTGATCAATTTTGCAGCTTATATCTGGTATTCTGAACAACTAAACTCAACAGTACACAATATAACAACCATTGTTGAATTCTTAGCATTTTGTTTCTGAAATTTATGAGCAGAATAGATTTATTAGGGAAAGAAAGCTCCTGTCCGAGAAAGGAACAGGAAGGGCATCCTGAGTGGGTGGTCCCCAGGAAGCTGTCTCTTCCAAGGACTTTTATAGAGGAAAACCTCGTGGTGAGGTGGATCTAAGGTTGTGGAGAAGACATGGAAACTCACTTAGGTGGGCATGAGGTGGGGCAACCAATGAGATTATAAGCATCATTGCTCAGGTAAAATAGATTAAATCCATTCTCTTCCTGTTGGGGGTTGGGCTAGTGACTCAACTGGACTCTTTCAAGGTGATTGATACCTACTTAGGATATCAATCCCCGATGCCCATCCCTAGGGAAGTATGTAGCTGTATTTGTTTACTCTTGTCTTGAGATTTGGCCCACAGCGGAGGAGTGTCTGTTTGTACTTGTGAAGTCATCTTGTCTGCCATGTTGTCTTTGAGGGCCTGGCCCTGTCTAACTGTCTATAATATTTCTATCTAATTCAGCTACCTTCAACATTCCCCACTCTGAAGAAGTAACCTGAACTACTGTGACGGAAACATGGATGATGACTGCTCTGGCTTCTTCAGGCTGAATGGGGCCATAGTTGTGAACCAGTAGTCAGATACTCTCCAGAGGTTCTATCTAAAGGCCCTCAATAGACACTGAGTATTTTTATCTTGGGTAGATAGAATTACTTTAAATCTGGAGAAGACAAAGTCAAAGAGACTATTAAACATACATGGGCCAAACAGTAACATCAGCGGAATAATTATGAATATAGTTGAAATGATTTTCACCAAGTAAATAGTAATGGCTTCCACAAAGACAATAAAGATAGAGTCTGGAGGACCTCAGTATCTCAGATATCATTGGTTTGATATCTTTTGAACAGCTATTGAGACATTAGCAGAAGGATCTGGAAGGTAAAATAAACTTTTTTAAGTTTGTAATTATAAAAGACTAGTCAAAATGTTTTGTAGGTTCATTAGCAGAGGTCTCTTAAACATGGGGTTTAATGTTTTTTAGTCTTCTATGGCTATTGGGTATTGTCTCAAATAAACTGGCCTTTTATGTTTTACCAACTCTAGTATTACTTGGGCCACAAACTTACTCTTCAGTTTGTAAGTAGAGCCACTGGCTGGGTAACTACTAACTCATCTGTATGAGCATCTATTAAAAGTTTAACAGGATTTTTCCTTATATTGGCAGTTAATATGGGTTCTCTCAGGCTGAGAGGCAGAGACTCATGGCCACCTCAATCTGAAACTTCCTCTGACTCCATCGTGAACACTTCTTTTTCCCTTTCTAGCAGCTTTGGACATTTTTTGTTTGGAATGTCCCTTCTTTCTGTCTGGATCCAGGGAAGCAAAACTTTTTTCCCCATTTTCTGATTGGCCTTCGTTCTTGTAGGCTGCTAGTATCACCATTTTTATTTTCCGTCTATAATTTTATTCTGTATCCTTTCTACTATGAAACACCTCAACTCAAATTTATTTCTATAAACCCTTCCAACTTCTGTAGCTTGGGTCCAATATCTAGGACCCACTGAGCAACGTGTAACATTTTGGTTTTAAGGCCTTCTACAGACAGCCCTGCCCAAGGGACCTGAAGATAGGTTTTCTTGTAATGAGGCAGGGAACCCCAAGAAGATTCAGTTCACCTGGGCTGTATGAGGTGGATAGTTAAGACCTTCCTATGTCTCTATCTGGTGGATCCTAGTAAAAGGAATCTGAATTTAATCAGACATATTCACTATAGGTTTTACCTGTATGGCTATCTGAGTTCTGGTATTCTCTGAGAAAGAACAAATTTGAGAACTTGGAGCATCTACAGTCAAAGCATGCACATTTGAGCTAACAGATAAATGCATAAACTGTTTGAGGCTAGCAATCATAACCCACTGGCTCTTAGACCCCACTATTTATGGAATTTGACAGTTTGTTATAAGTCCCTCCAGCTTTAGTTATAATTATCTCTAAATTTTGAGAACTTATGAAAATCAGATTAATAGCTTATTTTTTGTCAATGCTTTTAAGTAGTCTAAGTGCAGTATGGCATATTCTTCTAGTTACTTTGTGAGAGAACAGTGACATCAACAAGTTATTTTTACTTGTACAAAACTGTCCTGTAAGCACTTTTGCCTTTTAATTGAAAAATACCCATAAATATTGACTGAAATAATAATTTTTAAAAATATCTAGTAATATTTATCATTAGCATACACATAATGTATTATAAAACATTAGGCAATCTTATTTTTGAGAAATCTAATCTGTAAGGTCACACCTGTATTTACCATCAACATGAAGTAGTGGATCACATCAGAAATCAACCAGGCTAACAGTACACTTATCAATACACGGCATTCAGATTAAACACATGTCTCATTTAGTGTTTTAATATGGCCCCATTGTAAGCAAGGGGCACTGCCAAAGGATTTCTCCTTTTAACACTGTGGCTGAGTTTTGTATCACAAATATAAGACCTGACTATCTATAGGCCCAAAGCTATTGGACACTGTGTAGCAAGTGTCTTTAGAATTTTATGTTGACAGGATATTATCTGTACTTGCAGATCTGTTTTAACTAGCTGTATTGGTCAGGGTTTTACTTAGAGGAACAGAACAGATATAATATAAGGAATATAAAAGAATGAATATGAACACAAAATATACAATATATAAGGAATTATAAGATTGGCTTACAATAGTCAGCCACAGAGTCAGATGAGGAAGCGTGCAGAGGGCATCTGCACACCCCGGACTGAAGAATTCAGTCCCGAAGTCTGAACTTCACTGCAGAACTCTGTGTAAGTCTCTATCCATTGGGTGATGGGTCTGTGATGGAAGACTGAAGTGTCTGTAAAGGACACTAAAGAGTCTGCAATAGATGATGAAAGATCCAAGCTGGAGACAGAAGAGTTTACCCTGCAAGCCAGATGATGACATCCAGGCTGAATGCCAAGACTGAAGCTTCTCCAATGAAATGAAGTCGTTATTCCTCTCTCAGCCCTTTAAAAAGTCTCTCTGTGCTCAGTCATTCCGATGTGGGCCCATTGTGCCCTAGGGTGGAACCAATCATATCCCTGAATGGGCGCTTGATTCCCCCACTCTATGGAGGAGCCAACCATATCCTAAGCAGGCCCGGGTCACGCTACAGGAAGGAAACAATTGTACCCCAGGGTGGGACTCCTACCAACAGGGAACCAGGCTGCTGAGTCATCCAGCCAAGTTGACACAATGTATCAGCCACTACACTAGCAAAATACCTCTTAAGTCCTTTGTACATGAATGATATATATTACATTTATAAAAAATAAGTCTCAGCATTGTTTTGATTAGTAAGCAACCTGAATATGCATTATAGTATCTCAGTTACAGCTAAAGCAAGATGTCTTCTAAAGCCTGTTTCTTTTGAGGTATGATTACTGGAAGGAAAGTCAGGACTGGAGAAGAACAAAGAGACCTGTGCCAATGTCCAGCAAAAGGCTGAGTTTTCTTGTAATCGTGATTACATTTCCACAGGGCTCCTCTTGTGGAAATGGCAGGTAGAGATAACAGTCTGGCCAAAGAGAGTAGTTAGGCCCAGCACCCTTCAGTCCTACTGGACCATCCGGGAAGCTCAGTCTGAGCTCTGGGATCTCTGCCTCAGAGTGCAGTCTCACCTCTAGTGCTTGCCCTGGAAGTCAGGGCATGACTTATAGACCTTTTAAGGCAATCCCTTATACAGTGGCCTGGCTTCTGACGGTGGTAGCAGATGAACCTCATTGTTGTTGAGCTCTTCTTGGAGCCCAGAAAATCAGATTTAGAGTCTATTTTGAGGTCACAATAATGGCAGCCTTTTTTTTTTATTACTTTTGTTTTTCTGTCCCTGGTTTTCTCCCAGTTCCAATTATAAGAAAGTGTTTTCTTAGTGTACTATAAAGTATCAAGTGAGTTGTCAAGAGCAAAGGCTATCTTTTATAACTATTTTCTAATATCTGGAGCTGACTGTAGAATGAACTTATCTGTAAGAGTCATCTGTCCCTCTACTGAATTAACATCTCACAAAGTATACTTTACCAGTGCCTCTATTAAACATTTTAAGAAACCAGAGGGGTGATTATCTTTTTTCTGGTAAACTGTTAAAATTTAAAATAACTAGAAGGCTTAGTTTTAGTTCTTAGACCTTTAAGAATATACACTAGAAAATATCTTTTTTAGTCTCCTGTCTGGCTATTAGGCCAGCAGGGATGTGACTAGTTGGGCTCCAGGAACAAGTAGTTCCACTGGCTATCTCCTGGCTCTTTATTTTATTTTATTTTATTTTATTTTATTTTATTTTATTTGAAATTGTTTTATTTTTCATCAGCCTCATTCCCATTTTTCTTAAGCATCAGCAGAACAGCTCAAGACCACTTGGTGGTGGTTCCTACCCACTCAGTGGCCTGCACGGTGGGGGGCTGCAGACCAATCTTCTGTGGCTGGCTGAGCACTCCAGTCTTCAGTAGGGAACTGCTGAATGGGCACAGAGGGCACCTGCACGCCTTCGAACCAGTCTGCGACCTCAGGCTGAACAGCAGTGAACTCCAGAGCTGGTGCAGTCCATTCACCTTGAAATTCCTCCGTGGTCACAGCCTTTTCAGCAGCAGCCTGCTCTTCCTTTTCAATCTCTTCAGGATCCTGGTAGAAATAGAGATCAGGTATGACTTCCCATGGGTGTTCACGGGAAATGGCGCCACGCATGCGCAGCACTTCCCGGGCCAGCATCCACCACATCAGACCCACAGAGTGAGCTCCCTTATTGATGCACGGGATGGCAATGTCCACATAGGGCAGAGGAGAATCTGTGTTGCACAGAGCAATGGTTGGCAGATTGACGTAAGATGCCTCCGTGAGGGGCTGGTGGTCAGCCCTGGGATCGGTAACCACCAGA
>PVJA010047678.1:0-14544 GCA_004027025.1 Myocastor coypus
ATAATTTTTTATTTTATTTATTTATTTTTTCTTGTTCCAGAACCTTTGTTTATTCACTCATTTTTATGGCTGGCTCAGCCCGTCCCGAGGACAGGGCTGGCACAGCATGTGGTGCCGGGGATTGAACTGCGGTCCCTGAAGCCGCCCAACCTTTCCCAAACAGGCGCTTTAGACCACTGAGCCATCCCACCGGGCCCCAACTCACCTTTGTAAAGGAGCTTCTGAAAGCTGACTCCTGCAGTTCATGAACAGCTTCAGCTTCATGTTTATAATCTTGCTAAGTACCTATTAAGAAATTTCCATATTTGATTTTAAATAATATTAATGGTTAATGTTAAGCATGTGTCATTCATAAGGCACTGTATTTATTCTCCCCATAAGTCTCCTCCATGTAGCTGGGGTATAGAGCAACTAAATAATTTAGCCAAGGTCACAGCAAGTCATGGCAGAAGCGAAAATTGTGCTCAAACAGCTCAATGTTCAAAACTTAAGCTGCTTGCCTTTACCCTAAAGTGACTTTCCTTCAGAGTATCTAACTTGGCTTAGTTTTGAAAAACAAGTAAAATAAACACTGAAATCTAAATCTGCCAGTATAAAGTGGCGACCTTACAACACTGGCAAGGATACTCTGATTTTTTTGAAACCTTATGGCATATTTTAAAAGATGTAGGAACTTCTTGGCTACATATATTCTACTTTCATTTCTGTCCTTGTAATTAGTAAGAAATAAGAGAAAAATTATTAATTTTGGTAGATGCATCTCCACATTAGGCAACAAAACACTGAAGATTGAAAAGCTAATACACAAGAAAAGATACATGTAAAGCGGGAAACAAAACAACACAACACAAAACAAAACACCCTCTAAACAGTGGTATGATTGATAGATGGAACAGAAAAGGTGCAGGTCTGGGGAGAAACCAGAATACACAGCTTCTGCTCTATTTATTTATGAAACAGCATCTCACTGTGTTCTTCTGGCTGGCCTTGAACTCTCATGATCCTCCTTCCTCAGCCTCCTATGTGCTGGGATTATACGTGTGTGCCGCCACACCTGGCCAGATCATGTTTTCACACCCACGTTACTTGATACTATGGAGGTCACTGAGCCCACTATTTTCCCTGAATGTTAAATGAAATATTGTATTTCTTCCAATTAGTTATTGTTTAAAAAAGAAAGTTACTCAGAAATAAAGCATGTTATTATTAACTGTAATGTAAGCTGGAGTACAACCACATAGTTTATGTCTCTGTATAATTACATACTTCTGATTCCTTAATTATACATTTACATAAATAGTCTTAATGTTTTAATTGACCCTAAATGATTCTCCATCAGTATGGAATTTGCACATTCACTTTACTCTTTTATAGATTATTGCTCTTTTTCTAAAGAACAATCTGAATACTGTATCTTAAGAAGTGAAAATTTGGAGCAGAGGAGATAGTTCCGTGGCACAAGTGCCTACATAGCAAGTGCAAGGTTGTGAGTTTGAACCCTGTTCCCACAAAAAAAAAAAAAAAAATCAAATTTGAAGGTATACAAATTGTAAAAGAATGGGGAATTAGTCATATGATTAGGTTTGCTGGGTTTATAAACTTGAAAAGATAGGTTTGCAAAGCTGTTAGTGACTCCTTTCCAAAATTATGTGTCTACATTAATATATGTACAGGAGATCTTTATAATCTCTTTTCTCAATGTGATTTCATAGTGAAAGTTTCTGAGAAAAATTACAATTAAAGTGTTCACAGAATATATCAACATTACCTAGCTTGGTCATCTACATTATTAATCAGATTTATTATCTAGTTACCTTTTCCTGTTTTCATTCTTGACACCAAATGTTGAAGGACACTATCCACTTCTAAAATATTTTTTTAAAAAATGTCTTAAAAATCTTTAGCAATATCAAAAATTTAGCAATATCAAATTGGTATTACCAGTAATGTTACCCAAATTGTGGACATCACTATAAATTCATATAGCCTTCTAATATAACTCACATATTTACATTTGCTGAAAGGTGCATTAAAATTTGAGTCTTTGAAATTTTTAGTAAAACGATAAAGCATATGATGTCCCTTAGGGGACATAGGGCTGCCTCATAACATCCGCTTACTTTCTTAGTAAAAGAATTTTCAGCTTTACACTGGGTGTCATAGTTACATCCTTCTAATCACAGTTACACTGGAGGTTGAAGCAGGAGGATTTCAAGTTCAAGGTCCACCTGGGCAGCTCAGTGAGACTCTGACAAAATGAAAATCAATAAAAAAAGATTAAGGGTAAACTCTCCGTGGCTTCAATTTCAAGTGTCATGGGGTAGGGGTAAGCTATAAAAAGAGAAATTTCAGCTATATAGGTAAGGCTTGTGATCACAGTTTCTAGCCTCCCTTGTCACTGAATATCAGATGACTGGCTGCATTCTTGTCCATGAGAAAAGGCAGACTGAATGTGTCCAACTTGGGTCTTGTTCTCTTTCTGCCTACAGTAATACTGAGATGGCCCTCCAGAGCTGTCAGGAGGTGGGCCAGTGATCTCAGATGACGAGACAGAAGGCAGTGCAGAAGGATGCCTGAAGAATTCGATTGACAGTGATTCAACCACTCATACTAGGGAAGGCTGTTGGCAGCTGTGGACAGCTTACACTTAAGAGTGTGAGAAGGCAGAAAGAGTCTCATCTTGGAAGTTATGGTGCTTTGTATCTTTTTAATAACAAACTTACTGAATACAATCTATGTTCTTGCCCCCCTCCTCTTTGCCTGTTTGACTAACACTAGTTATACTGCAAGCTTCACCTAAATAGGCTTAGGTATCAGCTTGTCCAAAGCATATCCTTCACAACACAGTGAAGACACCTGCATGACTTCACTCAGCCTTCTGAAACAAAATATCACAGATCCAGTGCTTTAACAATAATAACAACAAAAGAACTATTTTCATGTGCTTAGGAAGCTGGCAAGTCTATGATTATATTTCTATTTGATTGATGTGACAGCTGTCTTCTTGGTCTGTAGCCTTCAAGTCACTCTGTTTATATGACCTCTTTATGTGCCTGTCTGGGAGAGGGTATCTCTCTCTTTTTATGAAGTCATGAGGCCACTAAGCCAAAAGAACCACAATCCTCCTTTTTTTTTTTGGCACTGTGGATTGAGTACAGGGCTTTTACACTGAGCTACATCCTCAGTTGTAACAGATAGTGAAGATAGTATCTCTGTAGCTCACTATGTTGCTCAGGCTGGACCTGAATTTGTGATCTGTCTCAGCTTCCAGAGTGCTGAATTATAGGTGTGTACTCTGGCCAATTAGGACACCTCACTTATGATCTTATTTAACTTTACGTCTTAAAGGCCCTACATATAAAGAGCTAGGGCATAATGTTAATTGAAAAATAATTCATCTGGTGAAATATAAACTTGTGGCATATAATTCAGTCTACAGTCATTCATACATTCATTCATTCCCAGGTCCTTGAGCTTGCCAGGCAGGTGCTTAGGCCACTGCGCTATCTCCCTGTCCTCATTTTATTTACCATGCTAAAAAAGATCACCTATTAAACAGTTGGATAATAAAAATAGCTGGGAGCACAAATACTTGACTATACTTAAAAATAGACTTGAAAAGGGAAATTTCACAATAAAAATATCTTACAACTAGTAACTGTGTCATCTTCTGTGCTTCTCTTGTCAAGGGATCAACAATAGCAATGACATCAAATACCACATCATTCTCTTGAGGATTTATCTTTATAATGCTAGAAAAATAGAATACAAACCAGATTAAAGATGACAGGTTAGGTTTATATAAACATCTCACTAGTTGTGATATTCAGAACTTCATACAGTCTCACAAACTGCATATATATATATATATATATATATATATATATATATATATATATGTATATATATATATTATGGCTGGCTCAGCCTGCCCAGGGGGTGGGGCTGGCACAGCATGTGGTGCTAGGGACTGAACCATGGTCCCTCTGGTTGCCTAAGCTTGCTTAAGCAGGTGCTTTAGACTGCTGAGCTATCTCACTGACCCTCACAAAATGCTTTTTTTCTTATTAGATTAAAAATCCTGGTTACTTGATACAACAAAATGCAAATTTCAAAGTCTGTATTCAATGAGCTATAAAACTGCAAAGAACTAAAAAAAAAGAATGTACAAAGATGTGGGCCCAGCAGGATGGCTTAGTGGTCTAAAGCGCCTGCTTAGGAAAGCTTGGGCAGCTGCAGGGACCACGGTTCGATCCCTGGCACCACACGAGGCACCAGCCCTGCCCTGAGGGCAGGCTGAGCCAGCCATAAAAATTAAACAAACAAAAATTCTGAAACAAGAATAAAATAAAATAAAATAAAATAAATTCTAAAAAAAAAAGTGTGGTTAAAAATCTTTCAAGGAATAACATGTAGTAAGTTTTAACCCCTCCAGGGCCAGGGTGATAGCTCTTTGGCACAAGTGCCTGCCTGGCAAATGCAAGGTCATGAGTTCTGCCAAAAAGAAATTATAAAAAAAGTTTTATGCCCTCAAAATCCACATGGGTAATATAATGTGAAAATATAAAGCCATTGGAAGTAGTGGTGCATGCCTGTAATCCCAGCATTCAGGAGGCTGAGGAAGGAGGATGGTTATGAGTTCAAGGTCAGTTGAGACTACCTAGTGATTTCAAAGCTTGCCTGAACTACATAGTGAAACCCTGAATAAAAAAAAAACAAAAAAAAAAACAAAAAAAAAACCACAAGATAAAACAAAACAACAAAAAGACAGCCACAGATTTGAGAATAGTAAAATTAAGTATTCAGTATTTTTGTTATGTTTGTTTTATAAAATCAACTTATGAGAACAGGGTAATAAAAAGTACACTCAAGGTTTTATTAGCCACTTAATAGTTTACTGTTAGTGTCAATCACAGTACTTGTTTACATAGTAGGCTACTTGGGCAGGCATCAACCAGTTGATTCCTGTATTTAACGAACTTGATAAAATTATTATTTTTATACTTTCTGATTTATTGTTTTATAAAAATGCAACTTTTGGTCATCTTTAATTTAAATAATTGGCTGTAAGTGGCTAATTTATTTTTATGGTAGTGGGGACTTGACTGAGGTCTTACATAATGAATTACATCTCTAGAACTTTAAGAATTATTTTTACCCTGAAGTAAGGTCTTACTAAGTCACTGAGTCCTTAGATGGGACTCAGACTTGTACTCTTCTGACCTTAGCCTCACACAGTGCTATACTACAGACAGGTACTTCCATTTTGGGCTTATCCCAGTTTATTTCTATTCCAGCCTTCCTCTCCACACCTCCTTCCCTTGGTGCTTTCCATTTTGTCAGTGCTCAAAGTTCTAAACTAAAAGATGGGCTGATCTTTAAAAGGAAATGGGAAAATGTTACAAGAAAAACTCAGTGGTAAATACTGAATTATTTTGTCTTAAATAAAGATTAGCAGTATGTATCTGATTATAAATATAGAATATTCTAATTAAATCACTGTATAATCATATAGTGAATTATTTTTTTTGAGACATAGGTGTTATGGCTTGTGTCTAGGTGTCCCCCCAAAGTCTCATGCAGTCATGGGGTGGGGACTTCTAGAGTCTGAGATTAACTTTTAGTATTGCTGGGATTATGAGTATTACACCCAGCCTGGGGCATATAGCCAGAATTCAATTTAAGGGACACAGACTTACCCTCTGTTGCCATTTTTGCTGTTACTCTTCCTTTTTGCTCTTACTGTTTTGCTGTCTTCTGCCACCATGAACTACTGCCCTTTTGCCATGTGCCACTTTGCCTTGGAGGCAGCTGTGTATAGACTGAAACCTCCAATAACTGTGAACTAATAAACCTTTCCTTCCTTCATTTTGGGTATGGGATATTTGTCTAAGCAATGAGAGAACAGTAACTGAGGCAGTACAATAAATGAACTGTATATTTTACATATCCTAGAAGTGAAAGCTTACAAAATGGAGAGCTACACATGTAAATTTACAGGAATGTTGGTCTTTTTTTGGTATAAAACAGATTTTTGCAGTGTGAAGAATTTGACTATTCAACAATTAAAGCTAATAAAAACATTTCAACTGAACAAAATTTTCTTTTACATGTAACTCATATGATTTAAAGACATTAAATATAACAACAGCAGAGTTAGATAACAGATGCTAGATAATTATTGATAGAAATAAGTTATAAACTGGATAGAATATTACTGAGTCATTATAATTGTTGCTTTAGTTATCCTGCAAAAATTTTTAAAAATTATGGTCTGTGACCCTTAATGTGAACTTGAGTTAATTAGAAAACACATAGTAGACACATAATTTCTTAGCAATTGAGTATAAATTTATGACCTTAAATAGGAGGTAGAGGTAGAGTTAGTATCTTGTTAATGTTGAATGAAAAATATGTTTTACTTCTAATCTTAAGTTAGTCAAGTTAATACCCATAAGTATACTTGATAGAATCCTACTCAGAACATTGTCTTCAATCTTTACAGTCATGAACAAAATCATATGATGAGTGCTATGGAATCTGACTCATATAACTTCAAACAGTACTGATTGGGCAAAAAACTTAACAGGATTTTGAATAGTGGCTATAAGTAAGACTGTATTATGGTCTCTAGAGGAACAGAATCAATAGAAAAATATATAATTGGGCAAGGAGATTTATTATAGAGACGAGAAAATCTGCAGTGACTTTTCTGTAGAATCAGAGTTGGGAGAATCCAGAAGCTTTTGTGTATTAACGCTATCTTTGCTTCCTAAATAAGGTCATAAATTTATACTCAATTGCTAAGAAATTATTGATATACTTCATAACATCAGCCAGAAGGAATAATTTCAAGTATAATGACAACCAATAATTATTAAAGCTTAGGTTAGGGAAACAGAAACAGTAAAGAAGTGCCTGAAGAAGTATGGAAAAGTTATCAACTCGTTTAGATACTCTAAACATATTTGAAATATGCCACAACAGTGGAAAACTCTGAACTGCACTTTAATCTTGATGCTATCAATCTGTACTTATATTATACATTGTATTACTATGTTTTAGTTCAGGATTTCTATTTTCAGGATGTTGCTGAAACCACTGTTCACTAGAGAGCATCCTTTTTATGAAGGCTCCTAGGAGAAATTCCTTTGTCCCCTTTCAGTAGTGACATTTTGCCTGAATAATGAGTTTGCTTTCATTTCACAAACTCTAGAATTTTGCAAACTGGTAAATTTAGAGTTTAGTTCATGGTAAGTTCATGGCAGACAGGAAGGTCATTATTGCAGCAGTGTGCAAAGCTTCCTTCAAGATGGTTTGCACTGTACAGTCTTGCACAACTTGCATTTGTCACTGAGTTCCAATGATGATGGGGTGATAGATTAAGACCGTGTTTTATTTTTTGCAAAGATGTTTAAAAAGCACAAAATTTACACATTATTCTCAAGGGAAGGAAATATGGTAGTGCAGAGATTCAGAGATTCTTCATGGTACAGGAAAAAGATAATTGTGCTTTTCCTTTTGTTCTCAAGCAAAGAACCGGTAGTTCTGTTTTAAATTTTACTATTCATGAAAAGAAATAGAAACAATAATTGAGCTTAGCATGCACTGACAGAAAAGAATCTGAACAGATACCATTATATCATTACCTGTGGTTCTCTTTAAGAAAAGTAATGTTATATCGAGATGTATGCTTGGGACAAGAGGAAAGAAGGGCATCAACTTTCATAACAAGGTCACTCATGCTAGATAAAATAAAACAATATATGAGATTTTCAGGAAGAAAAGTTTCATATTTCATTTTATGACTAATGCTGAAGGATCTGTACATATATACATAGTTAAAGCTCTTATGCAACAGTATAAAGAAAACCTACAGTAGTGATGGCAAACCTTTTAGAAATCGAGTGCCCAAACCGCAACCCAAAACCCACTTATTTATCACAGTGCCAACATGGCAATTTAACCTGAAATTCCAAAATTTGTCTGTTAGGGCAGTACTGGGTCAATCTGGCTGTGTTGACAGAGAGGGCTCTATGTGGGTCACAGGTTTGCTGCCATGGACCTATAGTATAATGACATTTATCTAAAAATGTCTAGGGTATTCAACACAATAAACACTGATCACAGGTATTTATATTGTCTAGCAAAAGGATCAGTACAAATGAGAATCACGCATTTAACCTTTCAAAAAATGATTCCTGTTAGGTAGAGAGAGATTGGGACTGGATAGTTAAGAAACTAAGAGAAAAAGTAAGATATATTTATAGTGATGAGATAATGGTTTAGTATTTTTTTCATAGTGTCAAGAGGTGTTCTCTTACATATCTGTACTAGTTTACACAGTTGAAATATTAGATCTTAAAAACAAGTATCATGCACAAAATTTCAAATTCCAAAATGAATTACTCTTACGACTTAAATACTTACTGTTCTGAGTTCATTTTTATACTTTCGACAATTCCTTTAATTTTTTCTGCTAGATTGCTTAATGTTATCTTTTCAAGTAAGTAAAAATCTTCTACATAGAAATCTTCATTTAAAGGTCCTAAAAACTTAAAATGTAAACATATCGTTTTATGTACCTTCTAAAACATAACAGTTTATTTTCTTATCAAATAGATGCTTAAGCAAAAAATGATTAGAGATGACAGGGACTGATGCCACCATTCACTATATCCATCAGGAAAAATAAAACAAAAACAAAAAGTATTTTCTCATTCTTATATTGCAAATATTATTTACATAAACACCAAAATAAAAATGACAAAATAGGAAAGTAATTATTTCTGCTGTAAAGTTTTACTTTAAAATCATGCTTCCAGACATTTATAAAAATAATTATGTACAGTGTATAAATCTTTAATTTTCTATGTTCAGCTGTAAATTGTAGTTTAGAATAGCTAAGTCAGAAAGTAGCAGAAACAAACTATAGTTGAAACATTAAATCTTAAAAAGAAACACCTTGCACAAAATCCCAAATTGCTATCTTGATATAAGGCCCTGATGTAGAAGGTAAGATCTGCCAAGTCTTATATTTAAATCAATTATATCTAATGATCTGGAATGTTTTGATGCAAATAGAATATAACTATTTCAGCCAAACTTTCTTACTCCTTATCATTTGCATTCACTATTGCCTAAAAATTCCTGTAGTGCAATCCTTAAATCTTTCTATCTTTCTACATCACCTGCTTAGGTGACATGGTCAAATACCTGATGTTCCACTTTAAAGAGAATCACAGGCACATAAATCACAGGGGAAGAAAAAAAGAGTGGCATGGTACTAAAGCACTCACATGAACACTTCCTTGCCTTAAAATTTACTATAAATTTTAAGTTAATTTTGAAAGAAAAAGTTCAATTCTACCTAGGTTACTTTTGATCATCCAGGCAGTTTTGCTAGTAACTCATGACATAAAATTTTGTTTTTGATTTTTAATTTTTTATCATTTTAAAAAATATTAATTTCAACAAGAAATAACAATGAGACAGTTTCAAAACACATTAGTAGGACAGCCACACTAATTAATACAATGCATATTGTTGTCTTTTTAGTAGTTGTTTACAGTACAAGATGCAGACATGATAACTTTTTTTGTGTGTGTGAAACTGGAAGACATGATAACTTTTCTAAATACTATTGGTACAAATCTTTCTTCTCACTGTACTAAGAGAAAGTAGTTGCAGGTATAGTCCAAAAGTCCATAACAGTAGTGGGTTATCAGCAGAACTACCAGTGTCGGAAGCTGTTGATTTGAGCCTTTTACAGCTTGACATACGAATGTGGCTTTACTTCTTATGCCTCATGGTTAAACTTTTCTGCTGGATGGTTAAGACCAAGTTAAAGCAAGACCTATATGACTAAAAATGTAGCTTTTCAGGGGAGTCAAATTCCCTCAGGATTTACTCTGAAACGATGCACAGCGTTTTGTAGAATTTTTGTCAGCATTAGCTATCTGGAGGAGTCAAGGCCATGCTCTCTGTGAAAGCCTGAGAGGATGTTTTCTCTCTAGGTGACTCTCCTTAGGTACACTATGCATTACCAATCCCTTTCTTCTGTGGCCCCATAATCTCCTTGAACAGAAAATTTGGGACACCACTGAGTTATAGGATGTTATAGTACAGGTTCTCTTATGATGGCATAAAATCATAAATTATTTTCTTAGGGGATTAACAGTATTATCAGTCTGTGTTGACTAAATTTATCAGAAAACATTCTTTTACCCACAGTACCAAGTATCTAGGGGAAATTTGATTTTTCTGTATTTTCTTTTACTTATAAGTGAATATTTATAGAAAAATATGATGTACTTTAAGTAGTATAGAATCATGCAATATTCAAGACAGGCAAAAGAATAGGAAACTTGAAACTGATAAAAGGCATCTGTGCTTAATTCATCTTTATAAATTTGAAAATATGATTTTTTCAATTACATGTAAGTAGTATAACATAAATGCATTAGCGTCTTTGATAGCACATTGCAATTTTTAGTAAAAGATTTTAGTAAAACCTTTGAGAATTTTCATTAATACACTCAGCTAAAAATCTCCACTCACAGAAATCTGATCAACTGCACATGACATATTTAGTCACTATAAATAGAATCAAGTCTATAGTTATACCTACTTTCATGACAGCTTTTGTTATGGTTTGTGTTTAGTTGCCCCCCCCCAAGCCTCATGCAGTCATGGGGTGGGGACTTCTACAGTTTAAGATTAACTCATGTTCCACTGGGATTATGGGTGATCTAAGGCTGGGATTATGGGTTTTAGTACTTCTGGGATTATAGGTGTATTATACCCAGCCTGAGGTGGACAGCCTGAATGTAATATAAGAGAGATAGACAGAACCTCTCTCTGTTGCCATTGTTGCTGTTACTCCTCTATTTTGCTCTCTGCTCTTTGCTGCCAACATGAAAGGTTGCTCTCTGCCATATGTTGCTGTGTTGGGCCCAGCTGAGTATGGACTGGAACCTCCAGTGACTTGAGCTGAATAAACTTTTCCTTCCTTCATTTTGAGTGTTGGGTATTTGTCCAGAAGAGTAACTAAGACAGCTTTCCAATAAGTCTAACAGAAAATGCAAGTTAAAGTATTAAAAATTTATAGTGTCCATGCCCATTTCATGTGCTCTACACAGAAAAAGCATATTTAACCAGACAACAGTTTATTTATTTATTTTTATTTTATTTTATTTTATTTTTGTCTTTTTGAGACAGGGTCTCACTATGCAGTTCAGGCTAGCCTTGTGCTCACTCTGGTAGCTCAGGCTGGTCTCGCACTCACACCGATGCTCCTGTCTCAGCCTCCCTAGTGCTGGGATTACAGGCGTGCGCCACCACGCCCGGCTCAGACAACAGTTTATATATTGTCCAAATTCAGAAGATAATTTGCACAGATGTTACATAATTAATCATATAACTGAATTTGAATTCTGACTTGTCTGGCTTAAAAAACAGCAGTACTTTTTCCTGCAATCTTCTCTCATAACTTTCAACAGTTTGTATATACATAGCAACAACACTATTTGGAGATATAAAATTTGTAGTGTGTCAGTATTAAATTATGTAGTCATAATATGTTCTAGTTGTTGATGATACTACGTCCTAATTCTAATGTTAGCATTTGGCCAAATTCTATGCTAAAATGTCGTTATTATTAAAGACATTAAACTGATTCAGAATAGTGGCAATCTGCCACAACGGCTGTGCTCATTATGCTCAGAGACAGAGTGATAAGCTAAGAATACTCATGAATCACAATACTTAGTATTCCTTTCAAGCCAAAGAATAATCAAAATTGTGTTTTTCCATTAATTAACATAAAACTTCAACATAATTTGACTTATATCAAACTCTGTTGACAGTCTTTCCTGAGTTCAACTGTTGTATTCAACTGTCTGCTCATCAACTCTTGGATGCAGAACTGAATATCTATTTTTCCCTTTTTCTTCCTCCTGAACATTTTATTCATCCTATAATCTTCCTCATCTTGACCCATAGCAACTCTATTCTGTCTAGAAGACTGGTTCACAGCAGGTGTGAGATTAATATCTGAATGTATTAATCACTTTCAAAGAAAATGAGGATGAAACAGTTTTAAGTCAGGTGTGGTGAGGCATGTCTCTAACCCCAGTACTTAGGAGGCTGAAGCAGAATTTCTGTGAATTTGAGGCCAGCCTAGGCCTCAGTGAGCTCAAGGCCAGCCTGAACCATATGTCTCAACTGCCTGCCTAAATAAAAACAATTATAAAACAGTACTCCATACAGATAAAACTAATTGTAACACAGTGGTGAAGAGCTCATAAAAATTTGGAAAAAAAAGAGTGAGAATGTATTACAGCTTTGAAGATGACTTAAGGATGCGTAATTTGACAAATTACAGCAGACAGGTATCAAACATTACTCTAATTGGTTCCTTAATAAATATAAGGAACAGATTACTAAGCAACTTAGTAAGAAGAAACAAAAATTAGACTATCATACTAAAAAGGTAAGCATTTATTAATATTGTATTTGTCAACAGAGATTAATTATAAAAATGTTTGTGAGGCATGCCTGTAAGTCTAGCACTTGGAAGACTGAGGCAGGAGGATTGATAGGAGTTTCAGACAAAACTGGGCTACAAAAGTGAGCTCAAGGTCAACCTGAACTGCATAGTGAGATCCTGTCTCAAAAAAAGAAAAAAAAAAGGTAAAACGTTAGGCTATTAGCACATTTTATTAGGATCATCAGAGTATGATTTTTAAATAGCTTTTTGAAGCTTATGTTAATATTATGTGGCATTTATATAATACCTCAAAATTTATAATAGAAATCAACTGTAATTTGACAAAGTTGTAAAAAAAGATACAAGAAGAAAAGATACAGGGCAGGCCAAACAACTCAGTGGATTAAAGTGCCTGCAAGCAGGCCCAGAGACTGGGGGTTTGATTCCCAGACTGCTGTGCTGGTCCCAGCCCTGGGGTGTGCTGAGAGGGCAACTGAGACTGGGTGTGGTGACACATGCCTGTAATCCCAGCTATTGGGAGGCTGTAAACAGGCAGGAGTCCAACTTAGTAGTGAAACCCTGAATACCCTGTAGACCTTTCCCTAAAATAAAAAAACAAAAGATATAATGATGTCCTCACTATACCTACCTACTATGGCACTAGTTTCTAATTGTTGTAATATGTACTATTTACTTCAATCCTTCCATTAGAATGAAGTGCTAGATGCATAAACAATACTCTTCCTTACATGATTCGTGATGAGGAGAATGCTATGAATGAGGAACGAGGTGAAGGGACAGGAAGAGTGTCAGGCACCATTTTGCACCTGCTCAGTCCCATGTGCATCATGTAAGCAGCACCACCCCAGTATGTGTCACATCAGGTGAGTTGTGACAGCAAGAGGCAGAGAATCTGTACAGCAGGGCACCAAAGGGTGAGCAAGTGCCTCTCCCATTTACCTTTCCATTGCTGACAATACTTGTTTCTCCAGGATGCAACTTAAGTACATCTCGACAGAACAACTGGTGTGTTCGGAAAATATTTACTCCAATGGTGTTATATTTTTTCTCAAAAGCAGTCTTATCCATCCCCTAAAATACAAGGTAAAATAACAATAATAAAAGGACAATCAGTGTACAGATGTTAACAAAACCTTTTAACCTACTGTTATACCAAGATTTACCACACTTAACTCTCTTGAATGTTTTCTCTCAGCCATATTCACTTGGCAAAGCCCAACCTCAGTCAAACACCAGGTTGCATATTCTGCAACTAGATCTAAGCAGTGAAGTACAGTTTGAGAAATACATGCAGCCAGTGGTTATTTCACTATGATCATTACCTTCAGTAGGTCCTTAGCAAGAAGTAGAAATCTTCCCACATTAACGTAGTTAATTTTAATTCCCTTTCCCACTTTTGAACAGAAAAATACCAGACATTTTTTCTCTCCTCAAACCTCTAAGAACATCGACACCCACTTTCAATACTTAATGACACAGCTTCTGAAAGTAAAAACAATCAGAAGAAAAATACTTCATCTTGTTGTCATTAAATAAAACTACTCTTCTGTGTGTCCATAGATTCTACCTTTGTGAATAAAATAGATAAATAATTTCTGTTATTTATAAAAACTGTTCTAAAGGGAAAAAGCTAGGCCTGGAGATAGCTCAGTAAAATAAGCACTTGCCTGGCAAGTGCAGGGTCCTGAGTTCAATCCCAGTACTGAAAAGGAAAAAACCAAACCAAAACAAAAACTCCCAAACAACAACAAAACAAGATGACAGGAAATTAATAATAGTTGTTATATTACATACTGTTATCTTCAGAGTAGTTTCTCACTACCAGCTATAAGTATGCAATACTGATCAAACACCTAAATGTCAACAATTCCTTTCAATAAACCAATATAAAATACTAGTAAAATTATCTGTGTTAATATTTCCCTTCTGCTTCTCTTTTTTTTTTTTTTTTTTTTTTTTTTTTTTTTTTTTTTTTTTTTTTTTTTTTTTTTTTTTTTTTTTTTTTTTTTTTTTTTTTTTTTTTTTTTTTTTTT
>PVJA010047679.1:0-14566 GCA_004027025.1 Myocastor coypus
TTTGGTCTTTTTGAGACAGGGTCTCGCTATGCAGTTCAGGCTGGCCTTGAGCTCACTTTTGTAGCCCAGGGGCTGGTCTCAAACTCACACCGATCCTCCTGCCTCAGCCTCCCAAGTGCTGGGATTACAGGCGTGCGCCACCACGCCCAGCTGAAAACTTGTTTTAAAATGAGATGAAGCTGCATTAAAATGCTAGGGAGGTGAGGCTGGTGAGATGGCTCAACGGTCTAAAGTGCCTGTTTAGGCAAGCTTAGATAGCCGCAGGGGACCACAGGGACCACAATTTCATCCCTAGCACCACATGCTGTGCCAGCCTCACCCTCAGGTTGGGCTGAGCTGGCCAAAAAAAATGCTACGGAGGAGATGCAGGGTTGTCAACAAGTGCTGAGAAAGGTGGGGAGTACCAACCCGCTCAGACCTGGACACACCCCTTGCCCATTTGCCTGGAGTTCTGTTTATCTACTTGTTGGCTTTAAGACTGAGTCATGTTTATCTTAGGAAGTACACATGACTAAGTGATATAGTACAGTCTAGAGTACACTCTGAGTATACTCAGAGGCCAAAAGACAGAGGAAAACTAAACAAACCCAGAACAAGATTTGGAGTTCCTTCTTGTGCCTTAACAATAATGGCCCTTCCATGAAGCCAAGCTATAACCAGTCTTTACAAGATTAGTTCACAGGGTCTGATGTTGCTGCCAGGTCCAAAAAGTGAAATCAGCATGCCAAGGTAAGCCACAGCCCTTTTTGGAAATGAACCCCCAGCTCCTGGTCACTGCCACTAGCAGAGCCTGAGATGTAACATCTTAATGCCATGCAACTCACTCACTGCCAAGGTCGGAGAACTCCCACAGTGCCTTCTTACCTGCTTGGCTCTCTTCCTTGCCTCATCCAATGATCTTCCTCTTTCTATTAACCGCTGAACGACTTTTTCCCATCGACTTTGTACACTAATTAATAGATTCTTAATTAGGACAACATCTTGTTTCTGGCTGAAGTACTTTAAGTGAGTTCCAGTTTTGTCCAGCTCTATTATCTGCTCACGATGAGAATTGACTTCATTGGCAAAGACCTTCCCCCCAAAAAAATCAGACATGATCAGAAACAAGGGAAAAATGGATCCAATCTTAGAAATATTGCAAGTATCATAAAGCTCATAACATTGTATAAAACAAGACAAAGTTTTTAACTATCAAATCCACGCTTCAGACATTAAACCATGTGGTGTATGAAGGAGAGAGCTGGCCAGTCAAGTGGTCACTACATACCTTGTGCTCATCAATTTGAAACAAGACTGTGTCCAAGATAAGACTTGGCGGGGAAGCCACATTCAGGGTCTGTTCAGCCTGGGTGAGCCAGCTGATGAAGTCCTGCAGGGAGTCGTGGAACTGCACGGCCAAGCTGAGGGCCTCTTCCAGTTTAGCCTGTGAAGACAATTTAGTTAGTACAGTGTCTACTGCTGAAGGGCTTTGGTTATTTTGTTTCATTTTAATCCTTTCCTGGACGAGTGCCTTCCTTTTCATTTTGCATCTTTGTTAACTAAGCAACTACAATTATAAAGACCCTTCACTAACATACTGCCAAGGCAAGCTCTTCAAAGCCCTGTCTAGTAAGAAACATTCCTAAAGGAAAGAAAAAAATTTAAATGGTCACAAAACTGTGTTTTGTAGCAATTAACAACAATAGCAAACCCGCTAAGAAGACTGACATTCAGTTAGTTGTTGGAATTAAAGTCCTATGAAATATACTTCATGGCCCATCAGTAATGCTAACATTTTGATGATAATTTATCAGTATTAGGCTAATATTTTAGCCTATTGATTATATTATAGCATTAATGGTATTATTGAGATTTTTCAGATTATTCCATGCTTTTCTTTAAAGCGGCAAAAAATACACAATCCATAAATCATAATTCCTTTCTCACATTTTTATGTAAGTATTGATGAAATATATAAGCATATAAATATGTAAACAACTATTCTTCTTTCTCCCCTTAATGATTAGGATTACAATAGAATGAACAACTTTGAATCTGAGTGTTCATAACATATACCCAAGTGACACAGACAGATGTCACTTAGGTGTGTCAGATATTTTCCTCTACAATGTACAGACTCCTTGAATTGTTCTCCTGGGTTTGAATACAACTTTCATGTGCCCTCACAAAATCTTCAAGTATACAAAAATCCTACTTTTGATGGGTCTCAGAAATAAGGCAAATATGCATGAAATAAACCAATTGTCTATTATATTACTGTAAGACTGATTCTATTATATTAAAGCACATACTTTCCTTTCGTTCAGTTTTGTTTCCACTGATTCCCATTTTTCTTTCAAGTTATTTATATCTTGATCAACATTTGTCTCTGCAGACTTGGGGCATCTTTCAAGCATCTGTTGGCCTTTCTGCATAAGGCTCCTGTATGTTTCTTCTTTAACATCAAATGCAGCACAGATTTCCTAAATTTGAGATATCCTCAAATTATATGGCTTTTAAGAGAATAGTATTGAAAAGTTCTATTTTTTAGGACATCAATCCCCAATCCTTCACCAAATGTTCACTTCTGGTACACAGAACTGATAAGGTTTAATTTCTCGCTCCTGGAACAGTATCTAAGCCTAGAGCCATGCCTGCTGCCCAGAAGCAGTGCTTTCACTGTATGTCCACTCTGGTGTGCTATGGTTTGAAGTATGAGTTTGCATACTGTCAGGCAAGGTTTCATTGTAATGTACCTAATCAGCTCTCAAGTAACTTAAAGCTTTTTGGGCCTCAATTTCCCACTGAATTTCCCATAAAGTGAGGGACATTTACATCTTTCATTGTATTATGACACAGTAAAACTATGTTTGATTTGTATATATACTCTACTAAAAAAAAAAGAAAAAAAAAATCACCTTTTTTCCCCCCCCTACATTTAGGACAGAGTCTACAGGGCCTCACTACATAGAACAGACTCATAGTTATTTCCTTGTTTTCAGCCTCCCAAGCACTGGGATTATAGGTATGTGCCACCATGTGCAGTCTCAGTCACCATCTCAGCACACCCCAGGGGCAGGGCCAGCATGGCATGCTGGGGATCAAACCCCAGCTGCTGCACTCAAGCAGGTGTTCTACTCCACTGAGCTATCTGGCTGGCCTTTCATTGTCTCTTTTAAAACTTCCTCCCATTATTATTTATGCATCTCCAGGGCCCACCAGAACAGTCTGCTGGCCTGGTGCCAGGGCAGCAGGAGCCACTGTACTTACCATGTGGGCATTCAGCTGTTCCTTGGCTGTTTCCGGCAGACCTCCCAGAGGCTTAGATGCCAATAGGTGACGCTCTGTGTCAGTCAGCCACTGCTGTAGATCTTCAATTTCACCATGGAAACCTTTGGCCTGAAGTGACAGGAGGGTTTAAATTTGGTCACTTTCAGGTGGAAAACAAGGTTCAAAGACCCCCTGCCTGCCTCTTTGCCTCTGTCTTGACTGTCACGTATCACTTTATTTGCCTACTTCATAGGGATTAGAGCATTATGCCAGATTAGAGTATTACACCAAGAATTAGACTAATACCTTTCTGCTGTTGCTCTTTTCCCACTATTCTCACTCCTCTTCATAAAACTAAACACCATCTATTAAGTAAAGAAAGACAACTATTCTCTTCTGGTCCTGAAAACACAGAGAGTTTCAGAATTTATTATCTTTAATCACCTGGCGCAAGGCACCGTCCAGTTGCTGCTTCCTTTGCTCTGTTTTCTCCAAAACATTTTGCCAACGCTGATTTAAAGCCTCTAGCTTGTGCTGAAGGCTGCTTGCTTCTTCTCCTGCACTTGATTCGATTAGATCACTTCCTGCTTTATTAACAGCTTCCACTGTGGACTGATGGGCTAATACATCATTCTGGAGCACCTGAAAATATTAAGATGGCATGTTCACCAGTTGGTACTGCACTCAACATCAGTTTAACGTAACTGTTCTATTTGCTGGTTATGGAAAATTCTGAAACAACCTCCAAAGAGTTTTCACACTGAGCTTTAAAATAATGAACTAACTTCTTTTACCCTTAACTTTGCAGCTTTCCTAGATATACCTTTAGCTTATCAACACTTCCTGAAACAATTATGTGAAAATGTTTTGCTAACCATTCTCACTATAATGGCTACACAATTGATGTACTAAGAGACTACAATTAAAAGGTTCTAAAATTTGACTTATATTTAGTTTAATTAAATTGAATTGTCATGTCTGAATTAATTTAAGACATTTTTACTACCACTTACTCATTTTCAAATAAAAAATTATCCCACATCTAAGACATACACATTTTACAGTCAGCAGTCCTTAAAGGAAGAAAGTGCCCATTGACTATTCCCTTTTCTTCTCTCACTGGAGGGTGCTACGTTATAATCTTGCCCTACATGCACTGGCCATAGTAAGGAAACTGTGTAAGACATCACATACCTGGAGGGATGCAAACCTGAAGGAATTTCAGAGAAGGCAGAGCATGTACTCTTTTAATACGGGGAATCGTCTTTTCAAGAAGTAAAGAGTTAAAACATTTCTCCTTGTTCAAATTTAAAAGGTAATTCTATAAAATTGACACCTGCTAAAAAGTTTTATTAAATTTCAAAAATGACACTCCTAAATGCTCTGGATCCTGCTGAGGTCAGAGCCTATGAGTGGGAGAGGAACACATGAAAGGAACGGGAAATGTTCCACTCCTTCCTCCCGCAGCTCTGCTGGGAACTCTAATGGTCTTCTGACTTTTCATCTCCAAGAAAAGGAAGGAAAAGAAAAAAAGGAGACACTATTAACTATTCAAAGACAAAACAATTCAAAAGTCCCTACAGATTCCCTGCCAAAATAACTGGATCCCTGTAGCTAATACTTCCACCTCTGCTAATTACATCCAGTTCTAATCACTGATGCAGGCTTGTTAAGAGCACTATCAGGGCTGTGGAGAAGGAAGTGCTCTACTACCCCACCCTATGAAAACAGCCACATTTCACTCATAAGCAGAATCAGTCAGACTAGTCGTTACCACCCTCGGCAAAGGTAGGTTGTAGACATTACGTAACAAGCGGGCTTCCCTGTAAATGTTAGTTATTTTTTCCATCAAACTTGGCTTTGTATGATTATTTACATAAACAGACCAGAGAAAAGAAGAAAAGGGGGCCTGGCGGGATGGCTCAGTGGTCTAAAGTGCCTGCTTGGGAGCTTGAGCGGCTTCAGGGACGGCAGTTCGATCCCCAGCACCACATGCTGCGCCAGCCCTGCCCTCGGGGCGGACTGAGCCGGCCATAAAAAACGAGTGAATAAACAAACAAAGGTTCTGAAACAAGAAAAAAATAAATAAAAATTAAAAAAAAAAGAAAAGAAAAGAAAACAAGAAAAATCTAAATTGGGAACAACTGCTACTATGAAAGAAAAACTAGGGACAAACTAAAGCAAGAATGGTCAGACATCATTTTAAACACTAACAATGTACCTTTTATTTAAAAATTATTAATAAAGAGAAAATCATCCAGTATCTTTTATCTAATAATCAAGGATGTTTTTACTTGATGCTAGGAGAGAAAATCATCCAGTATCTTTTATCTAATAATCAAGGATGTTTTTACTTGATGCTAGGATTCAGGACCCTGAAAGTACCACTATTAGTGGAAATGCTAAAGCCTATGGAAGCGTGTGGTAGGTCAGTCAAGATAAATGCTACTGTGCATAAATTCTGAAGTAAATCTAGTGGCTTAAGAGCGAGAGAAAGTCACAAAGGTGATAATGCAAAGTCATTCTGCTATGAAAGTATATCAAGACTAAAAACTTTTAATTTGTAAGTAACAAATCAAATGTATGACCTGTAAAAACTTCTTAGAAGTTTTAAAAAACTGATTTAGAAAGGAGTATGAAACAAAAAGCCAGTCAAAGGTAAGACTGGCACAGAGAAAAACAAATAACAAAACTCATAATATAATAAGAGATGTATAGAGACAGACCAGAAGGTGACCAGAGTAAAATCACAGAACAGCGGCAGAACAGTTTAAACGAATGATATTTAGGTTATCCCCCACAACTTTAAAAAAGCAGATGAAACATCCTGTTGATAAGTATAACTAGAAACTTAAATCTTTTACAGAGAATTTATCATGAAGCACTAATAAAAGAACGAGAAATGAAGGAAAAATGGAAACAAAGCTTTTGTACATGGGGAGGGGTTGAAGGAAGGGAGGGGACTGGGGAAAGGAGAGAATCATACCATGTACAGGTACAAATTCTCTATGATGAATTTGACCACTATGTGTACCTAAAATATACCAATAAATTCTGATTGGAGAATGAAAGGTGAAGTGCAATGCATAGCCGTGGCTACATACGTGATGCTTGGCAAGTTCAACTTCAATAGCTTTCGGGTCCCCGCCAACGGGCTTCTGCTCACTCAGCAAGCCCTCAGTGTGTGTCAGCCAGGCCAAGAGCTCATCCAGAGCATGCTGAAACTGACCCAGGGCCAGCAGGGCACCCTCCAACTTGTGCTATCAAAAAAGCAAAGGAAGAAAATCCATTTGTGAGTTTGACATGAAGAAAAACATGCATTAAAACCAGGGCAAAAATGAACTGTTTCATGTTATGTAAGTCCATAGCCTATAAAGCTTAATCATTATATCCTTCTATGTTTTTAGTTTAACATCCTTTATGGATTAAAAATGGTATACCCAGGGCCACTTCTAATGAAATAAGAGGATCTCATACTTCAGACAACAATTTATATAATGGTCTGATTTTATTTTTAATAATCATTTGACAGTAACACCTGGATTACCCACGCATATCTTCTTAGTACAAGCCTGGGTTCTTACCTGCCGGTTGATGATTCTCTCATCCAGGCTATCCCATATCAGCTTCAGCTCCATTAGCGGGTCTTGAACAGTATGTTTGTCACTCTCCTCCTTCACTTTCTTCAGCAAAAGTTCTGCTTGATGGTTCAGTCTCTCCATTTCTATCTGCTGTTGATAAGCCTCTGACTTAAATTGCTATTTAAAAAAGAAACATACACAAGGAAAACGTTTTACACGTCAGCAACTTTAAACCAAAAAGATTCTGTGGGCTAGAACTTTTTATCTCCATGGTTTTCAAGGTGGAACTTACTTCCAATGTTTAATTACACATATTCAAAAATGAGTTAAAATTACAGGAAAGAAAATAAAATCTATTAAAACATCTAAATCAGAAAACAATGTCTGTAAGAAACCCAGGATTATTTTCTCTAAACATACAGATCTTGCATCCCTGATTACTATTTTTTTGTGTGTGAGGCTATGTTGCATTTACTATTTATTCAGTATTTAGTTACCCTCATGCCTCACCCACTCTGGCAGCAGAATAACTAAGTAATTCTCATGGAATATGTTACTCAAGGAATTTAATTTTTATTTCTTCCTAAAGACAACAGAACTTCATTTTATCACTCCTTGAATTACACATTATTCCTTCTTCTGGTGCTTCCTCTATTATTAATGCATAGTTAATAATCTTCACTTGTCAACAATAGGTTAGGTAGTGGCTGTTTATAATGGAAAATTGTCATGTCGTAAAATACCTTTACAAAATATTTATTTGAAACTACAATAACAATGGCCACACAGTCCCTTAATTTTCCTTCAAACATATGAAAGCAGTAATTAAGCAGTAACTAAACTGAACAGTTGTTCTGAACAGTTCAAATTATCCTCAACCAACTTATAAGGAGAATCATTTTCTCCTTCAAGGACTTGGCAGCAGGACAGTCAAGTGACCTTCCTGAGGTCAGCCATCTAGTTAGCTGGATGAACTGAGACAAGCAGAGGCTGGAGGGATCACTCCTGACCAGCCTGCTGAGAGCCATATACACACCTACCAAACTGAACTCCACACCTGTAATTGTATATAAAATAGATCATTTGTTTACAACACACAAGACAAGTGAAATCAAAATAAACTAAACCCCTCAATCTCATGAGGGCAGCAGTAAAAGTCTCAAAAAAGAATTTGTCTCTACATACGTACTCTGCCAGACTTAAGAGATGAGAATGTTACAGTTTTAAAGCCAGGCTATAATTTTACACAAATGCCAAATTGAGATCACTGGCAGCGGCCACTGTATGAAGAATTAGGAAGAAAACCAATGATCTTGTTTCATGGACATAGGAGAATTCAAAGAAAAAAAGAGTCCAGTCACTTCCACAACTGAAGGAACCACAAAAGCAAAGCCGACAGGGGAACATGGACAGAAAAATGCTCACATGGTCCACAAGGGTAAGAGAAGAGATCAAACTCTACTGTCTTCTCCAAGATGCAAACATCTTGGGAAACATTATTATACCATGGATGTGCTTTTGGACTTTAAAGACTACACAAACACTCTGAACTCATGAAAATTGTAAAAATGTTGCAGTGTACATTAGATTGGTTATAATCTCACAGTGTAATCTAAATATGCTCCTCCCCTCTCTGCCCACACAGATATACAACCTGTGCTCTATTCTGCCTCCAACATGAAAATACCTGAAAGGTTCTCTATTAATTCCCATGATTAGCTGTTTCTGGGTACATAACATTTTGGGTCACTTAGAAAAATTGGTTTTTCTTTTTTTGTATATTCTGATTTTTCTACAATTAACTGTTATAAAAAGAAATCTACTAAGCTTTATTTCCTTCAATTAGTGAGCACTTGTCTATCTTACTACATGTAGGCATTGTATTAAACCAGTTTCAAAATCAAAGCTTAATGCTTTCATTATGTAAAATATGCAAAGTTCATGTAAGAATTTTGTGACTCAAGAATTTAAAAGTGGAAGGCTTTTCTACCAAATGTTTCATTAGAATTTGAACAACCTAGCAAGCACAGGAGGTTCTCTGTATTAGATCCCCAGCACCAAAAAAAAAAACAAACAACAAAAAAAGAATTCCACAAATACCTTTAGCTCTTCAATCTGTTGCTTGACAGTTTCAAGATCTGTTCCAATTGGAGACATTGATGCTAATTTTCCACCTGCAATATCCACCCAGTCGAATACTGCCTGAAAGGGGTTATCATAAAGACACATTTGACAATATTACATTATCTTATGTACAACAGAAAAGGACAATCAGAAACCTGTGAAGACATTATAGAATTAACCCATTTTATAAAAATTAAAATGGTTTTCCTCAGTAAAAGCAGTACAAAATGAACAGCGTCCCAATAGTAAAGTAGATGTAATCATCAAGTTTGCACCCAAGTTTTCAAAAGAATTCTTTACTGAACAGATTCTCAGATGATAAAAAGCATTTTTAAAAAGTTTATTTGAAAAAGATTACAAATTCAAACAAAATTCCCTACATTCTCTTATGTAAAATATACCAAAGAGAAAGGTCTAAACTCATCTGTTTATTGAACAAATAAAGAAGTTCACTGCTCAATACCTGGTTCAACTAAATCCCTATGTAAATTCAGATTGGCATTCTACAAAAGGCTCAACCCATTTTTTAATTATTTTGCCCTTTAATGAAGTTGCCAGACTAGATAGCACTGGGAAAAATTCTGGAAAATACCCAATATTTTAAAGTTATGATTAATCAACCCTAAGAACTTCAAGCCGTAGCCTGGGAAATAAAGCGTATTTCACTTTATGATAAACTTCAGACCCTGTAGAGCTGCTGGGGCTGTGGACATCTAATGATGCTCCCATAGCTATTTGTAAGCCACAATATGCTTCATGACTAACAAGTGGTGTGAATGCCCTAAGACCTATGAAGGGCCTTGCTTTTCTGGCAGTAACAGGGTTGGCGTGCAGGTCATGGCATCTTCCCTGTGGGGGCCTGCCTGTGGGGGAACTGCCACCCCTAGCCCTGGAGGACAGTGGGGCTCAATGACCACCACCACACCTGACTGGTTAGGGAGAAGGCGGGCACTCCATTTAGGTACCACTAGCCCATGCTATTTACTAATGAATTACTGCTTTGGTTAAAAATAGGGGTGATACAATAAGGGTTATTTGTAGTGAATTTTTCATATATTTCCAAAGCTCAAAGCCCTTTTCAGCTGACTTAAGGCCTGAGTGGTGATATTTATTTTGACAAACACAGTAATGGAGCGGTATAATAAAAAGGGAAAAGACGTTCTCATCTGAACTTTAAGAATAATATTCATTTATATTATGAAAATATGTAGAGGCACTTTCTTCCATATGGTAAGAAAGATGAAAGACTAAATGCCTGCCAGGGTTTTAGGATATAGAACAAAGCCAAGGAAGGTTAAAAAAACTTCCTGAATATATCTTGACTGATAAGAGAATTTTTAATATTAAGAGAATCAATCTGTGAATGGTTAATGAACTGAATGAGCCCTTTTAACAAATGTGAAAAACAACTATTAAAACAAAGTATATTTATGGAAAAAAGAACATCTTTTACATACTCAATTATGATCTAATAACACAGAAATCTATTTTGGTACAGGGAGAGCACTGGCATCAAATCAAATTTCCTTACTTCTGGCTTTAAACTTGGGAGATATTTTTAGATGGTGTTTACTCCTTTTACTTCATTCCACTCAATGTTAGAAAACATTTGAGACTCGGTTGCACTTCACTGTTTAGCACAGAACCACTAATGAAAAAGACGGTATAGAAACATTTGCTCTTACTTTTTTTAAGAAAAGCTAAAATATTTTCATTTTAAAGTAAATCTCACTGTGTGTATGCCCAGCAGCACATGTAATTATGCGTGTGACTTAAGATATCCAAGGATCACAAAGTTTTTCTTTAAGGCAAAACCAAATCAAAGTAGCTGGGAAGATGCCAAGAGAAGGTTTGCCCAGTAACTGCGCACACACTGCAGGCTTGGGACAGTGCCCATGTGCACATTTCTAGACAGCTCCCAGTCCTACCTGCAGCCCATCCTGGTACTGAACAGCAGTCTGCATGGCCTCCTCCAGTCGGTCAATTCGATCTTTCCAAGCTTTGTTTAGAGAATCCCATGCTGAATTTAGCTAAAAATAGCAACGTTGTAACTCTTTTAGTACCAAGTTTGATTTTTTAAGTGACTTTTAACAGATATAATCTTGTTAACTGAAATTTTAGAAGAGGATTCTCCAGGAGTACAGAAGTGGCCTGTACCTCGTCTACGCTCTTCTTGACAATGGGTTTATCTGGCTCTCCACAGGCAGCAATGAGCTCTGAACCCAGGTTAATGACCATGTCCAGCTCTTCCTGAAGCCCATCTATCTCTTCCCGTATAGCCTAGAATAAGAAAATAAAAGCCTTATGATACAGAGGTGGACACAAAGATGCTAGTGGTAGTCATTTCTAGAAGAGGGATTTAGAATGATCTGCATTTCTTTTTTTCTGTTTCTCAACTTTCTGCTACAAATCTTCTCACAAAGAAACAAGAGACATCTTAAAGGAAAAATGACACTCTTTAAAAATGCTAGATGCCGGACGTGGTGGCTCACACCTGTAATCCCAGCACTTGGGAGGCTGAGGCAGGAGGATTGGTGCGAGTTCGAGACCAGTCTGGGCTACAAAAGTGAGCGCAGGACCAGCCTCAACTGCATAGCGAGACCCTGTCTCAAAAAGACAAAAAAAAATAAAAATAAAAATAAAAATAAAAATGCTAGAACTTTATTATTGAAACAAAAGGAAATAAAAATTATAATAGACACCTGAACAAATTCTGAGAAATACCAATACTAAGCACAGAAAGACGTTTTGTCAAGCAAACTAGCTTAACAGTATGAATTTAAAGTAGACATAGTAAAATAAGAGTTCAAAGAGTAACACACTTACTAGTATGTGGAGAACAACCTCACTTTAATTTATATTTTATGTCATTACCCTAAAGTAGCATCTATAAACTAGAGAAATATTACAATAGAAATGAAGTGCTTTACCTTTGCTTTTATCTCCTGGGTAAACACATATTTATTTTCTCAGTATCTAGTAAGCATGGACTAAGTTACGAACTAGAGCACTAGAACAGAGAGAAAAATAGGCCTGGCTATGCTGCTCAAGGGGTCCAGAAGTCCAGTAAGAACCACAGAAGAAATCACTTCTTGGCCTTTCAGCTAAGCTCAGATGTAGAAGTGGAAGTGTGTAGAGTACTTTGTAGATACTTACACTCAGGCCACAGTTCTGCTAAGTATGTAAGAAAAGACCTATGTGGGGGTTACCAATATAACTGAGCATTAATTCTTTTTTCTTTTTTTCTTTTTTTTTTTCTGGCTGAGGCTGCCTTAGGCTAGGTCTCATATTCCTATGTCCTCAGTGCCAGAGAGACTTTACCGAATCGTGTGCTTTAACCAACTGAGCTACCTGGCAAGAACCCTGTGCATCAATTCTTGAGCAGGATTTGCCACAGCCTGTCATAGGTAGGGCGGGCTTTACCCAGCCCATGTTCTGCTGAGAGCTTCTAAGCAATGACACAGTACAAGCAGGTCTAGGAAGAAGACTGGAAGCATAAAAAGCTGGCAAGAAAGGGACCCTGCACTTCAGGTTACTCTGGAACCACCCCTGCCTCCCCCATCTTCAAGAAAAAAAAAAAAAAGGAGAGAGAGAGAGAAAGAGAACTAGCAGGCCCTAGAATAGGGAAGAAGCAGTGGGGATGGAGAGAAGTTATTTTGCAGCTACATCTTTAAGTAAAATTTGTGAGTGCACTCTATTTCCTACTACATGTTCAGAATCAAATATAAATCTTAAGAGCAATTCCGAATATTTGCGAATGGAATGAAGGCTTCATTGGGCCAGACCTTGAACTTTTGCACTTGAACTTTAGTCTTCTTTATTTGGTACAGGGTCTCACTATGCAGCTCAGACTCATAGTGATCCTCCTGTTTTCAGCCTCCCCAGTGTTGGGATTACAGGCATGCATCACCACACCCAGTTCTGGTGGCCAGCATGTGTACCTGGGCTTCACAGGCTCTGGGGCCAGGGCAGCATGAGGTACTGGGGGTTGAACCTGGGTCACTGCACTTGCCAAGCTGGCACTTAGACTGCCAAGCTAGCTCTCCAGCCTCTGCACATCAACTTTAAATGAGATTTTCTGCTTACCTCTGCTGCTTCTTGCTGCTGTTTTACTACTGAGGGATCAATTCCAGGATCTTCCAGGTCCCGAATGAGATCCTGAGTATCTTTAGTGGTAACCACCAGAGCCAGATGGTCGCACCAGAACTTTTCTGCTAATTCCATAACGTCCAGTAGTTTGGCTTCCCTTTCTTCTACCAGTGCGTGTATGTTCTCCCAAATGAAAACCATTTGGTCAAG
The DNA here is from genome assembly GCA_004027025.1 of Myocastor coypus. Classification (NCBI taxonomy): domain Eukaryota; kingdom Metazoa; phylum Chordata; class Mammalia; order Rodentia; family Myocastoridae; genus Myocastor; species Myocastor coypus. The sequence goes on from PVJA010047679.1 coordinate 13,254, forward strand.
CTTATCCCTAACAGCTATGAAACAAGGGCACTGGAGTTAGCTTCACTAAGCAAGACATTTTAGCTCATACAAAAAATGCAATTAAATGTGCCAAGTATATGCAACTGGTTCAGGTGTTGGCTGATAGCAGTTTGGTGGGTATCACTGGGCCCAAGAGCACCTCCAGACAATGCAAGGTGTAAGGTTCTCTCATTTCTGTGGAACCAAAAAGTTTCTTGACCAATGTCGATGTTCAAAGCTATTGCACCCAGAAAAGACCCAAGTTTACCAAGTTTTAAGATTACTAAGGTTTAACCCAAAAGAAAGTGAAATACTACCTGACTAACTATACTATTTATAATCTCAAAGAATATACTGTCTGGTCAGTCCCAAGAATATAATGATGCAGGATATGTATTTCAGGCTTGGGCTAGAGGATCTTATGAATTTCCACAGTGCACATGCTCTTTCTACTGAGCCCCATGCATGGCCCTAAGACGGCTGATTAGTATCATAGGTGTCTTCCTGTGGTTATGAGATTGGACAGGCCTATTATGTAACACAGTATGAGGCCTATTATGTAACACTAAGGAGAAAAAAATACATCCTATTTAGACTTATTAACATCATGCTTTAACCTGCTTGATTCAAATACCTGTAGAACCTATGTTTTTGCATAATAGCACATGTTGTATTCAACTGATGAATTTCACAAACACAGGAAGAAATACATAGCACTTCAACCCTAAACACATTGTATCTCTAACTTTCCATGTTCTTTCCCAAGATCTGGCATTGTGCTATGCAACGGGATTGTCAGAAAACAGCATAAAATTTAGGGTTGTTATAAAAGTAAAGCTGAATTGTTTCATTATTCCATAACTATTACCTTTGGCAGATATGTCTTTATCAGTACCCCCAGATCTAGAAATCATTTCCTCTCCCCTCAGCTTAAGAGTTTCATACAATGGCTGCAGCTTTTCCATGTCTACTGATACACTCTTATTTTCACTGATCTGCTCCTTTATCTTCTCCACCTCAGCAGAGATGGACGGCGGCTGCCTCAGACGCTCTGCCACACGCTCCAGACTCTCACGGATCTGGTCAATCTTGTCATGGAACTAGGGGCAAAGCAATGGAATCATTTATGGGGAAAATATCTATAATACTACATGTGAGACAACTGAAAAACATTAAATTTATCTAATTCTGAATAAAATCACAGTCCCTTTATCAAGACATCTATCAAGTGAGACCTAGCGAACATACGAAGGCTTTACTGAAATTGTAATTTGTATGCACTTCTGCATGATATCGCTGATACAATACTTTCA
>PVJA010047680.1:0-14541 GCA_004027025.1 Myocastor coypus
AAAGAAAGAAAGAAAGAAAGAAACTAAAGTCAAAATGGATTAAAGATCTAAACATTAAAACAGAAACAATGCCGGGCGTGGTGGTGCACGCCTGTAATCCCAGCACTCGGGAGGCTGAGGCAGGAGGATTGGTGCGAGTTCCAGACCAGCCTGGGCTACAAAAGTGAGCTCAAGGCCAGCCTGAGCTGCATAGTGAGACCCTGTCTCAAAAAGAAAAAAACAAAACAAAAAAAACAGAAACAAATTTATGGGAGCAAATGTAGGTAGAAATCTGTCTTTCCATCTACAGAAAGAATTACTATCATAAAGAAATCAACTAATAACAGATCTTGCGAAGCTGTTGGGGAAAGGAACTCTTCTTCACTGTTGGTAGAAATGTAGACTGGTACAACCATTTTGGAAATCATTGTGGAGTCTCCTCAAAAAACAACTAAAAGTCCCCATTCAACCCAGATATTCCCTTTCTGTGTATTTTTCTAAAACAACTGAAAAGATCACACCACAGTGATATATATGCATCCATGTTTGTAGCAGCACAATTTGTCATATCCAAATCTAGGAAACAGCCAAAATGCCCATTACCTAAGGAATGGACAAAAAGATGTGATATTTTTACAAATGGGGCTAGGGAGATAGCTCAGTAGAATAAGCACCTACCTAGCAAGCACCAAGTGCTGAGTTCAGTCCCTGGTACTGCAAAAAAAAAGAAAAAAAAAGACGCTGAGGCACATATTTTTATACAATGAAGTATTACTCAGCTACAAAGAATGGTAAATTTGAGGCTTTTATAGGTAAATGGATCAAACTAGAGACAATACTCATAAGTGAAATAAATCAGACCAGGTATGTAAACATTGCATTGTCTCACTAGTGTAAGACCCTGAAAGAGTAAATAAAATCTGAAAGGTACACTAGATATAGTAAAATGGGGGAAAAAACAGCATAAAGAATAAACAGTTGAAGCTAGGCGTGGTGGCTCACACCTGTAATCCCAGCATTCTGGAGGCTGAGGCAGGAGGATCAGTGTGAGTTCGAGACCAGCCTGTGCTACAAAAGTGAGCTCAAGGCCAGCCTCAACTGTATAGTGAGACCCTGTCTCAAAAAGACCAAAAAAAACAGTTGAGGGAAAGGAGAAAAGTTAGGGGGAAAACATGTAAATATATATATAAAATAATTAAAATGATTGCATGATTAATGTCTAGCAGTCTTCAGAAGGTACCAGTTAATGTTTAAAGTTTTTACTTTGAACAACTTTAAATGCTAATATCTATAATGTGAGCAACTACATTGAAGATAGCAATGTGTAATATGATAACTACTGTGAAATATCTTTCATCTCATTTTTGTTTTGTTTCATTTATTAAATTTGTATCATTTCTCATGTCTTATCTCATGTCTTATTTTTATATTTTTAAAAATAAATTTTAAAATAATATAAAGGACTATGAAAAAGGTTTATTACCAGGAGAGACCTAGAATAGCAAAAGCAATTCTGTATAACAAAAGCAAGACAGGTAGTATACCAATACCCAATTTGAAATTATAGAAAGAAATCCTTAAAAGGAGAAAAAAATTAAAGGACAAAGAGAAAAAAATAGAGAAAAAGAAAGAGCAGAAAATGATTAGAAGCAAGGCAGGGAACAAAAATAAATAAATTAAATGTGTTACTTATATGCAGCATATTGTTGAATTTTGTTTCTTGATCCACAATTTTTTTGGATTGGTGAATTGAGTCCATTACATTGATGGCTATAAATAATAGGCACTGTCTTATCTTTGTCAAGTTATTTTGCAATTATAGATTTCTTACTTTTCCCCCCTCTTTAATTGCTTTAATTGGTGGTTTCATTCTGTTGTTATTCTTGAAGTTGTCACCATTTTTGTCTTCTTCTAGAATATCTGTCAGTACTCTTTGTAGGACTGGTTTGGTGGTCATGAATTTCTTTAGTTGTTTTTTGTCATGAAAGTGTCTTGTTTGTCCATTAATTTTTCTTTCTTTCTTTTTTTTTTTTTTTGTGTATTTTTAGGGAAAGGTATTCAGGGTGTTCAGGGTCTCACTACTAGATCAGACTCAGTGATCCCTCTGTTTACAGCCTCCTAAGAGCTGGGATTACAGGCATGCACCACCAGGCCCAGTCTCAATTGCCATCTCAGCACACCCCAGCGGTGGTGTCAACACAGCAGGCCCTGGGGTTGAGCCCCTGGTCCCTGAGCCTGCCTGCAGGCACTTTAATCCACTAAACTATTTGGCCAGCCCTTGTCCATTAATTTTTGTTTGTTTGTTTGTTTGTTCAGAATCTCACTACTGACTCATAGTGATCCTCCTGCTTGTACCTCCCAACTACTGGGATTACAGGCTCGCGCCACCATGCCCAGACTCCATCACCAGTTCAGCATGCTCTAGAGTACAGCCGGAGCAACAGGTGGGGCCAGGAACCTAACCCTGGCCCCTGTGCTTCCCTAAGCAAGCATTTAATCTGCCTTGTCCATTAATTTTTAAGCATAGTTTTGCAGGGTACATCAATCTAAACTTAAGATTGTTTTCTTTGAGGATCTGAAATACTTTACTCTAAGCTCTTCTTTTGGTTTGTATGAGAAATCTGCATGTTCCAATGGGCTTTCCATTTTAAGTGATGTTTCTTTTCTCTAACAGCTTTTATTATTCTGTTCTTGTGCTGAATTTCTTTTTTTTTTTTTTTTGGGGGGGAATTTTTAATGACAGAAACAAAACAAAACAACAAAAAAAAAAAACAACCTAAAACCGTAGCTTCTGGAAGAACCACTTGTTCTTGCCTGTCTTGTATCTCTCCTTAAACTTGACCTTTGCCTCCCGCTGGGCCTTGCGCTTGAGGGCTGGGTCTCTGAAGACTCCTTGTTGACCACCGTCTTGTCCAGGGGGATGTCCACAGAGTACCTCGTGGGCATGAGATGGTTGTAGTTATAAACCTTCACAAAGGATTTGATCTTTGACCTCTTGGCGATTTTCTTCTTGCCCATGGTGGCTGTCACTTTGCGGGGATAGCGGTCAATCCTGGCCACCAGGGCATGGCTGTAGGGGCGGTCGGAGGTGCCGTTGTTGATGTTCTTCACAATGACAGCTTTGCGTCCGGAGTAGCATTCGGCAAGGACCAGCACCACTTTCCCCGGTTTCATGAACTTGTCCATTGCGACAGTCCAAGCGGGACTTACAGCGGAAAGGCTTGTGCTGAATTTCTGAAATCTTAATTATTATGTGTCTATGTGTAGATTTATTTTAATTATGGCTAATTGAAATTCTGTATGCCTTACTTCTCTATGTTTTATTCTTTTCCCATGGTTGGGAATTTTTCTGCTATTACTTCTTCAAATAGGCTTTTTATATCATTTGTGCTAACTCCTGCTTTTTCATTAATGCCTACTAGTCTTATATTGCTCTTCACATCATCCTACAGTGGCTCAATTGTTATTTCCTGATTCCTTCTTATTTTTAAAAGATCCTTCCTTTCGGGTTCACTAGTGCAAAGCTGCCCTCAACCTCTGAAAGTTTATCTTCAATTTCATTGAAGCTGTTTTGCCAGCTTTCAATGCAATTCTTAATTTCCTGGACATTTGTTTGAGTCTGTTTCATGCATTGTAATTCTTTCCTGTATTGTTCATTCAGTGTTTCCATCATTTTTCTATTCTCTTCTGTTTTTTATCAATGTCTTTAGATATGCTCAACAAGAGTTTATTTGTGGTCCAATTTCTTTTATAGCCTCATGAAGTTATTTACTCCAGAAATTTCAAATTCGTGACTTCTATGTTCTTGTATGTTCTGGACTTCTGAACTTGTTCTGGTTGGGCTAGAGGTCTGAGATTGCCCTTTTGTCCTTCAATAGTTTCAAAGTTCTAAAGATCAGCAGGGCTCAGGGATACTCATGCATTGCTATGTGGGGTGCAGCTCACCAAGGCTCCTGAAGCTCTGTGGGCTTAGCTTGGCTCATGTGAATTTGGAGAAGCTTGACATGGACTAGCAAGATTCCTATGATTGCACCAAGGGCAGGCTTTCCAAGAGCCAGAAACCCATCTCAGTCTCAGTGTGGCTTCTGGAAACGGGTTTGACCATTTTCTTTTTTTTCTGAGACAGTCTCACTAAATTTCTCGGGCTTAACATTTCAATCCTCTTGCCTTAACCTCCCATAGTACTAAATTACAAACAGACACCACTACTCTATTACAAGTACAGGATGATTAAGAAGGGACTGAAACTGAGCATCTTCCTTTTCTCCATTTGCTCAGTATTAGCAAAAATCAACGTAAGGTAGGCCCTGGTAGTTTCTTTGGAGAGCAAACCTTAAAAATAGAAGAGAATGTCCTGGTACATTTTTAAATGGTTACTTTTATACTCCTCCTTTAAGAAAGAGCAGGCAATTTTTCTCTCTCCTGCTGTGAGAACTTGTGGAAATAATATTCACCTATGGGAACTCTCCCAAAGAACTGAATCCCCCCACCCTTTTTTTTATTATGGTTGTCTCAGCCTGCTCTGGGAGTGGAGCTGGTGCAACATGTGGTGCCAGGGATTGAGCCACAGTCCCTGTGGTTGTCTAAGCTTGCCTAAGCAAGTGCTTTAGACTGCTGAACCATCTTGCCAGCCCACCCTCCCTAGAATTTTTAAACTCAGACTAAACTACAATGGGATTCTGGCAATTTATGAATTACTACTCATGTTTTTCCTGCCCCAGTCATCGTTTTTGCTGAGATGGGTTTCTACTTTGGTAAACTGTGATTCCCTATTCATTTGTTTTATAGATCTAACAAGAGTTGCTAACATCTATCTCAGTTTAGCTTTTCACCAGAGTGATGGCTTTTAAGATCTTTCATGTCAAACCTAAAACAAGGTATCCTCTTTCTCTTAAATAAATACTACAAAAATTAGAGGATCTTTTCCTAGAAAATAATATGCAAGTTACTTGTCAGCCAAAATTTTTTTCTTTTTTTTCCACTAGATACTGCTAACTACCTTCCAAATAGAAGTACTGACAAAAACAAGGCCATAAATGTTCCATAAGGTTGGTGGAAGGTATAAGACAAATTATCAAGAAATAATGATAGAGATAAACAGAATGAGGTTACTTATCTTGGAGCAGGGAGATAACAAGAGACTTGAAAGAATGAACCATAAGCCCTCCATGCTGAAATGGTTGGGCTTGGGTCCCATTTTCTGAAGCTTAGTTGTCATTTTCTTATACTTCCAAATGTTGGGAGATGCTAATGCTGGAAATTGATCCTATGTGGGAGGGCAGGATGAGGCCTCATTGCCTAAAGCAGTCAAGTTACCTCAGTCTTGAGAAAATCATCCTGCTTGGACATTGTGGGCTATTAGACATTAGGGGACTTTCTCTTGTAACTTTGTAAGAGTATAAATAAAGGTTATTAATATTGTTCAGGGGTTCCATTCACCAACTAGGCAGATGATTCACCACCTAACCCAACTGTTGTCTTCTTTGTCTATCTTTTCCTCACTTCTGCTATTCAATGGACCACACTGACAGACTAACAGAGCTCTACAACCAAGAGTCTCCTAAGAGTCATCCTTGAGGACCCTTTGGGAGAGTGAGAAGATTTCTGAGTAACAGTGGTCCATAAAAGAAAGGGAGGGTGAGAAGTGTTTTGGCAAAGGGAAAATCACATATAGGACAGATAGCCAGGGCAAGGAAGTCAAGACAAACAGGTAATTCCAGCACTTGGGAGGCTGAGGCAAGACGACTGTTATGAGTTCAAGGCCAGCCTGGGCTATACAGTGAGTTCAAAACCAACCTGTACTACAAACTAAGACTTTTTCTCGAAAAAAAAACCAAAAAACAACCCCCCCACACACAAAAACAATAAAAACCAAAAAAAAAAAAACCCACAAAAAACCCCCCATCAAAATAAACATACAACAACAAAATGAAGAAAGAAAAGAAAGAGAAAGGGAGGAAAAGAAGTCAGGAAGATTCAGTGAAGGACAAGTTGATGACCAAGGAGAGGATACTTGGAGGTGCAGTAAACAAAAGCCTCATTAGTTTGGCTGTTTACAAAATTATAATTAGTGATGCTTTCAAGAGTGCACCTGATACATACCCAAGCTCCACATCTAAGTCAAATGTTTCTGTTTGCAACCCTATAGGTTAATCTCAATTTGGCTTAACTATAATAATTTTTTTTGTACAAAAACTCCTTTGGTCCCCATCCAAGGTTTATTTACATGAGGGCTTTTGCTTTCACTTTGCAATACTGTTTTCTGCTTTCCCTATAACAATAAAACTGCTGTGTTCAGCATCAGTGGAGTGAAAAGATGTACGACAGAATTAAGGTTTGGTGATAGACTAAATGCAGAGATTGAGGAGGAGGAGGAAGTTTAGATACCCAAGGTTTTGGCTGGGGCAAGTAGGTGGGTGGTGTTAACATAGGGAAGGATTAAACTATCCCTGTAAGGAGAAAACACAAGACAAGTTTTAGGTGACATCAGTATGCAAATCTATAAGACAGCTTTTATTATTTTTTATTTTTTCATGTGACTCCCCCCTACCCCTTTTGGTACCAGGAATTACACTCAGGACTCATGATTGTCAGGCAGACACTGTGCCCTGGAGCTAAATCCCCAGGTGTAAGACAGATTAATAAAGACATATCTAATAGTAACTATATGCTCAAGCCTAGAGATTATGAGAAGCAATCAGATTAGAGAAAATAATCAAGTAAATCATCCTTATAGAAATAGAAGCTAAAGGTTATATGAATGAGGCATGCAGTGAAGGAAAGAACGGACTTTAGACAGAATCTTTGAGCTTATCAATTCTTTATAGTGGGCACTCAAGAAATGAGCCTTGGTAACAGCCAAAAAAAGGAAAATGGTGTCTGGCAGAGTCATTTAACAAAACTCGGTGTCTACAATAAACAGTATGTTCAAGAGTCAACATCCACCACATGGGTACTTTTTTTTTTTTTTTTTTTTTTTTTTGCGGGACTGGGGTTCAAACTCACGACCTTGCACTTGCCAGGCAGGCACTTGTGCCTCGGAGCTATCTCCCCAGCCCCTCAACATGGGTACTTAGAAAGCCTGAAGCAACACAACCACAAATTTGAAGACAGGGGCCAGCGCATAGGGACAGCAAGATAGCTTAGTGGTTTAAAGCACCTGCTTAGGCAAGCTTAGGCAACCACAGGGACTGTGGCTGGATCACAGGCACTACATGCTGTGCCAGCCCCACCCCCCAGGGCAGACTGAGCTGGCCATAACATAAATAAATACATAAAGTTAAAAAAATACTAAATGGCTATAACTGTAATCCCATAGGTTGATGGTAGTTGACCCATCATGTTGTATCTTTGCTGTATAAATTACACGTCACTGACAACCCATTCAAGATCCCTCTTGTCTTTCAGGTGCTCTTTCACAATAAACTTTTCTTACTCTTAACCTCCTCTGTTCTTTGAAATTCATTCCCCAGTTTCAGGGAACACAAACTCAGCACATCTAGCAAGATTTCTCCTATATCACTGCCTCAAAGTACAGTTGGTGGGATGTATTGCAGGGCACAGTGCTTGTCTAGCATGTGTCACACTCTGAGTTCTGTCCCCAGTACAGGAAACAAAGAGCAAACCTGTTCGCCCTGCACTCTCTCCCTCTCCACCACTACTGCAGATTTCTGCCCTCAACCTCATCCTCGGAAGGTCTCTAGATCTTACTCCTCAACACGGAGCCACAATCCTAGATATCTCTCAGAAGCAGATGCAATGGGCCTTTAGAAGTCTCCAGAATCTGATCCCCCAATCTCCTGTGCTCTTTTTAACATTTTCTTTTTTATTTTATTTTATTTTATTTTATTTTCTTGTTTCAGAACCTTTATTTGTTTATTCACTCATTTTTATGGCCGGCTCAGCCTGCACAGAGGGCAGGGCTGGCGCAGCATGTGGTGCCCAAGCTTTCCCAAGCAGGCGCTCTAGACCACTGAGCCATCCTGCCGGGCCTTTAACATTTTCTTGACGGTGAATCCCGAGGGGCAACCGCTAATTCTGTGCCCTCACACTCATATGGTGTGGAAACATTTGCCTATGATAAGGGCACAAACTTGATGCAGACTTCTCACTGTTTCTCAGGTGCCTCCAGTGAAATCCCCCTTTTTTCGTCTCCCACTTTTTTCAAGCCTTATCTAGAATGGTTGGGCTAAAATTATATCCCGACGGATCTTGCAGAGAAGCAGACCTAGCAGCCACAGAAGCCCCGCCCCACCCCGGGTCTTAGGCCAGCCCCGGGCCTGACGCCACTTCCGGCTAGGGCCCCATCCCACAGCGGCCTAGTACGGCGTGCAGTCTTGCTAGTGCGGGCGTGGACGGACCTGCAAGGATGGCTGCGCAGGTAGCTCCGCGTGGGGGTGGGGGGTGGTGTCGCCCGCGGGAGGGCGCGCGCTGGGGCAGGCTCGGCCGCCCCGGGGCGCTCCTCCCGCCCCGCCCCCCCAATGCCCGCGAGGGCTGTTGCCTCCGCTTTCCCGGTTCTTCGGAGTCCCGGGACAGGCCGCGAAGGATGTGTTTAAGGAGATTCGGGCCGCTTTCTGTAACAGTTCTGAGTTGTGATTTAAACAAATAGATTTATACCGACTTTCATTCCTTACGTAACACTTCGATTTATCGTCCCCATTTTACAAAACTGAAGCTTACGTTGGCAGTCTTTAGTGATTCTAAGAAAAGGGGAGGTCAGGAGTACAGCCGAGTCTGACCCAGTGGGAGAGAGTCTGAAAAGCCTGTTAACAGTAGAGGCTGAACAATATCAGAAGTGACTAGGGGTAAGCGATCTGGAATGCCGTAGTTTAAAAGAAATAGTAAACTCTCTGTGATCTTTAGTGCTTAACTACATAGTTTCCTTATTGCCAAGAATTTAGAGAAATACAGACCGTGTAACTCCAGTGAGAGTTCAGAGGTCGAAGTTGGGCAGTTTCTTCTGGGATGTGGCTTTGTATTTAGAGCTCTCGGTGCTGGGAAAAGGTCAGGCTCCTGTTAAAGGGAAAGGGCATCAAATTCAGATTCTGTGCAAATTATTGGAGTTCAGGGATGGGAAGAAAAGAGGGAGATGGGCAGGGAAAGGGATACAGAATTTGAGCCCTAGAAAATGACAATCTTCGGGAAATAACTTGGCCAGACCCAGCAAGTTTGGGAAATATTCAGTATTTTTAATTGAAATATTCATGCACTATATTTTTCAATCATGTGTTTCACATCTCCTTTTCCACACTTCTTTTTATTCACCACCTTTCACGGATAACTTGGTAACTACTAGCTGATTTTGCAAAGCTGCACTGTGCCAACAAAAGGGAGTCCATATTCATCCTCATTCATCCTTCCTAATCACCCTGTATGTGGGTATTTTATCACACCAACTGCCTCTTTTTTGACTTCAAGACAAGGTTAAATGCAATGCTTTCCAAAAACTACCAACCAGTTATGTATTCCTTCATTTTTTTTTGCTTTCTTTCCCCTCCCTTTCTGTAGCACTTTGCACTAGTCACATGTTTTGTAATTACTGATTTTCAAGTCTGTTGCCAATAAGCCCACTGGTTTGAAACTTTTATTCTATCAACCTGTTTCATAAGCATTATGTGAACTGATCAAGATCTTCCCTTATTCTTGACTCTAGTAGGACAGGGATATGCTATCTCTAAGGATGCCATAGACACAAATCGCATGTGTAATTTTAAATTTTCTAGTCTAGTCTAGGACATGTGAAATTAAATTTTGTAGTACATTTAGTTAATTCAGAACATTAGGTTTTTTAAGGGATTTAAGTTTTTTGTTTTGAGAAAGTCTCTAGCTATGTAGTTCAGCCAGGCCCTGAACTCACTATATAGCCCAGGCTGGCCTTGAATTTACAGCAATCCTCCTGCCTTAACCTTGAGTGCTGGGATTATAGGTGTACACCACCATGTCTGGCCTAAGTTTCCATTTTAATATTGTTTTCTTCTTTTCCACCAGCAGTTTGAGACTAAACTAGTACTATTTAAACCAACCTAAGCAAAAGACTTAATAAGGTATATAATAAATACAAAGATACTAGTACCTTGAGACTAAACTAGTACTATTTAAACCAACCTAAGCAAAAGACTTAATAAGGTATATAATAAATACAAAGATACTAGTACCAGACCAACAGATTCTGAACCAGATCTGCTTTTTTTTTTTTGCAGGACCGGGGTTCAAACTCACGATCTTGCACTTGCCACGCAGGCACTTGTGCCTCGGAGCTATCTCCCCAGCCCAAGATCTGCTTTTTTAACTTGTGCTTTTTTCTGCATTGTAGAGCATTGTTAAATATGCAATAAATAAAACTTTTTAGTCAAAAGAGGCTTTATAACTGATCCCATTAAGACTTTACATTTTATTATTTATGTAATTCTCCACATTAATTAGAGGTATATTTCTTCAAATCTGTGATAAACTTTCTAAAATTAGAATTCATCAAAAGATGATCATTGAGCAATTATTTGTTTAGAAGGGCAAATTACTTTTTTTTCTTCTCTATTTTAGGTTATTAAATGCAAGGCTGCAGTTGCTTGGGAACCTGGAAAGCAGCTTTCTATAGAGGAGATTGAGGTAGCACCCCCAAAGGCCCATGAAGTTCGAATTAAGGTAATGGCATTGGGATTAAAAAAAAAAGGGGGGGGGAGATTTCAGGATTGATGAGTAGGTCTGAGATCTGCAGAAGATAAGCTTCAAGAGACAACTTCAAAGAGAAGGATTTGGGAGTCATGCTTAGAATCAAAACCCCCTCCTCCAACCCTTTTGTAGCAATTTTCTCCATCTTTTCAGCATTAGTGTTGAGTGATGCAGCCATTTGCATATATTACTGCAGTATAACTTCTATAATTTGGGTTTAAGGGTCCTCCCATTTTGTTAATCCTATAAATACATGGTATCTCATTAGAAACAAAGTTTTGCTAGAAGGGACTTTAAGATTTACAGAGGGCAAAAAACAGATTTTTATAATGCTTACTTAGAGAATTTTAAATGTACTTGTATCTAGTGGTCAAGGGCCAAGTTTGAGCAGATTTCATGATTTCCTTGCTTCTCAACTTAGTGATCATTAAGTAGTACTTTTTCCTAACATTTAACATTTCAGGAAGAATCACTGTTTTTGCTATAAGTATACTTTCCCACCATCCTGTTTCCAAATATGCTACACAGCGTGGTTCATGTTCTAAAGGATAACATATCAGATGTACAGACCTAGTGTATTAGTTACTTTTTACTCGTTGATGGGACAAATACCTCACATTCAAGATTAAGGAAGGAAAGGTTTATTTAGCTCACAGTTCGTAGAGGTTTCAGTCCATATTCGGCTGGCCCAAGGCTGAGTGGAGCAGGGTGGAGAGCATCCAGTTCATGGCAGCAGAACAGCAGCAAAATGGTGGCAGAGGCAGCCAATCAGGGCAGCAGAGCAGCAGCAACAGCTCGAGTCTGGCTCTGTCTCTCTTTATATTACATTCAAGCTCTCCGCCTTGGCCCCCGCCTTAGGCTAAACCCATAATCCCAGAAGCACTTCAACCCATAATCCCAGGGATCATGGGTCAAGTCTCAAACTCTGGAAGTCTCCGCCCAATGACTCCATGAGGCTTTGGGGAGACAACTAGACATAAACCATAACACCTAGTTTCCAATACTTTTTAAAGTCTTTCTTTGACCTAGATCCGGGAATCTGAAATTTTACATTTTATGTTTTTCTTCAAGTTCAGAAATTAAACTGATGTACTTTTGCCATAACAATGATTTTTGTCCAGGATATAATAAGATGAGCTAAATGCAGGCTGCTTAGATTAGCTTTCGTTGTTGGGGAACTTACTGGCATATAGTAAAGAACAATACCTTGTATGTGGCTGTATATAGGCCAGAAGGAGAAGTATAAATACAGACACTGTTGAGATTTGTCCTTCCTGAGCTTTTTGTAGTTTGAAAGGATACTTAGAAGTCAGAGAGATAAAAATAAAGGGGTTGCTTGAGTGGACATTATGTAGTGGCAAAGAAAGAATTAAGTCAACTTAATGCTCTGAGTTTTGGCGCAGAATCTAGCAGACAAGTGTACTTCAGAAATTGGGGCTGGAGAGATAGCTCAATGTCATAAGCACCTGCCTGACAAGCACAAATTCTTGAGTTTGATTCCCAGTACCAAAAAAGAAAAATAATACCCTTTTTAGATGTCACATTTCTCAATAATCATGAAGTCTTCAGTGAGATAGGCTGTTTTGCACACAAGTAATATTCCTCTCTATAGCTGAACAGTGTCAGAACATTACCTTGTTTTCCTTCTTTCGCTGCTATTAACCCAAAAGGTGGGCCACTCTTCACTGTATATAATGCATCACAATACCACAAAATATGCTACTAATTCTATTAGGATGTTATCTTAGTTACTTTTTACTTGTTGCTGGGACAAATACCCAACACTCAAGATGAAGGAAGGAAAGGTTTATTTAGCTCACAGTTCGTAGAGGCTTCAGTCCATATTCAGCTGGCTCAAGGCTGAGTGGAGCAGGGCGGAGAGCATCCAGTTCATGGCAGCAGAACAGCAGCAAAATGGTTGCAGAGGCAGCCAATCAATCAGGGCAGCAGAGCAGCGCAGCAACAACTCCAGTCTGTCTCTCTGCCTCTCTTTATATTACATCCAGGCTCTCCGCCTTAGGCTACACCCATAATCCCAGAAGTACTTTGACCCATACATAATCCCATCAGTACTAAAACCCATAATCCCAGGGATCACGGATCAAGTCTCAAACTCTTAGCAGTCCCTGCCCAATGAGTACATGAGGCTTTCGCGGGACAACTAGACATAAACCGTAACAGATGCCATGCATTATAAATAAATTATAAATATTTATTGATTTTAGAAAAGTTAAAATGTGAAAAAATAGCAACAAAATATTGTGTTAAAGTAAAATGACAGGAGCTGGGCATAGTGGTACACGCCTGTAATCCCAGCGCTTGGGAGGCTGAGGCAGGAGGATCAGTGTGAGTGATATCAGCATGGGCTACAAAAGTGAGCTCAAGACCAACCTGAACTGCATAGTGAGACCCTGTCTGAAAAAGACCAAAAAAAAAGTAAAATGACAGGAAACCATACTAATGACCATATCCATTTCCTAGTATAAAAACCTGAAAGAGCAAATAAAATCAGAAAGATACAATAGATACTGTAAGAGGGAAGGAAATTGTTGAAAGAAAAGTAACAACTTGGATGAGGGAAAGGAGAAAAAAAAAGGAAAAAAGAAATATCTGTATATACACAGGATAGTGTGAATAATTGTACTGCTGATTTCTGCTGGTCTATTGAAAAGTTAATGCTTAAATTGTTTTTCTTTTTAATTTTTTAATACCAATTTTACATGCATATGTAAACTAAAAATCTAAACAACTAATCTGAAGACATGTAATATAACAACCATTGTTAAATTCCTATTATTACGTTTAGTAAAATTCTGTATCTAATTGTTTTTTTACTATTTTTTATTCTTAAAAATTTTTTTAAAAGGTTAAAAAAAAAAAGGTCAGGGATGGGGCCCAGCAGGATGGGTCAGTGGTCTAAAGCGCCTGCTTAGGAAAGCTTGGGCGGCTGCAGGGATCGCAGTTTGATCCCCGGCACCACATGCTGCACCAGCCCTGCCCTCAGGGCAGGCTGAGCTGGCCATAAAAATAAATAAACAGACAAAAGTTCTGAAACAAGAATTAAAAAAAAAAAAAGCCAGTGAGATAGCTCAGTGGAATAAGTACTTGCCTGGTAAGTGCAAGGTCCTGAGTTCAAGGTCCCTCCTGGTACCACCAAAAAAGTTTTAAAAGAATCCTTTAGTGTTTACTTCCAAGAGCTGTGAATGAATGAATGAGTGAATGAATAAAATGCCTTTTGACTTTTACCCCTGAATTGTACCTGCACAAACACTCAAGGATTTTTCTTTAATTTCCTGATAGATCATTGCTACTGCAGTTTGCCATACTGATGCATATACTCTGAGTGGAGCTGATCCAGAGGGGTGTTTTCCAGTGATCTTGGGACATGAAGGTGCTGGAATTGTGGAAAGTGTTGGTGAAGGAGTTACTAAATTTAAGGCCGGTAAGGAGAAGAAAGCCCTTGTTTGATGGTTTTGGCTAATTATATAGGAAAATTACTTTTCTGATAAATATACCACTGTTTATGAGTTACACCTAAAAAAAACTGTCAAGATTGATTCCTTCCCCCTTGGGAAAGCAGTAATACTTGGATAGTGTTTTCCTCTCTGATTTTGTAGTGTACTCTTCATCTGAAACTGTTTTAAACATACTTTCAAAGCTTATTTTGACCAATTAAACAAGAAGTTTTAGAGCTACATTAATCATTCAGTTAAGGGGCCCAGCGGGAGGGATGGCTCAGTGGTCTAAAGCACCTGCTTGGGAAAGCTTGGGCGGCTTCAGGGACCGCGGTTCGATCCCCCGGCACCACATGCTGCGCCAGCCCTGCCCTCGGGGCGGGCTGAGCCGGCCATAAAAATGAGTGAATAAACAAATAAAGGTTCTGAAACAAGAAAA
>PVJA010047682.1:0-14540 GCA_004027025.1 Myocastor coypus
AAAAAAAAAAAAAAAAAAAAAAAAAAAAAAAAAGAACATTACAAAAGGAACATATATAGCAGTTTCACTCATGACCATAGATGGAAAAATCCAGAATGAAATATTAACAAATTAAAACCTATAAAATGTAATCCAACAATCAAGGTGGCTTCATGCTAGGATATAATTAGTTTAATCACTTTAAAAAGCAATGTTTTCTATGCTACCTAAATAAAGGGAAAAAGTAAACTTCTTGACAATAAACAACATACGAAAAATTCAACATCTACTCATGATAAAAGCTCTCCAAATTCAGGTTTAATGCAGGTTTAGATGCTTACTAAAAGGATTCTACAAAGCATGATGCTTAGTGATGAGGAGTTCAGAACTTCCCAAGATCAGGAATGAGATGAAATTATTGGCATTTTTTTCAACATGTTCTAGTACAATAAAGCAAGAACAAAATAAACACAAGATTGGAATGAAATAAAATTTTCATTCCAATATGTGGGTGAAGGATGTCATTGCATACACAGAAAACCTGAAAGAATCTAAAAATTAGGTGAGTTTAGCAAGATTCCTAGATGTTAGCTAAGCCAATATACAAAAACCAACTACATTTCTATTAGCAAGTAGCACAGTGTTGAAAGATTACCACTTAGCTTCCTAAAAGTAAATCTAGGAAATGTGCAAAATCTTTGCACACAAAATTATAAAATATTACAGAAAATTAAAACCTAAGTGTAAGGGATAAGCCTGTACTGGCAACAGAATGCATAAATAAACTAACAGTACAGTGCAATCTAGGACAGATCCATACATGTGGTAAAGGTCGCAGCAGTACAGCGTAGCCTTTTCAATAAATAGTGCCTGGAACAATTCAATGTAGATACTTCTCTTTTAATGACCTACCTGTTTAATGATTGTTCTGATTTATGACTGAGGCAGTGTTTGGGCTTATGACCTATCTTTTTGTAGTTCAGTTCTGTACATTTTATTTATAGAGTCTTAATTAATGTCTTTTTGTATACAGTATGCTTCATTTATGCAATGGTGTAATTTTTACTAATTGTACTATAGAGTTTTATGTTGCTATACAATTAAAACATTGCACCTAGGACTCACACACATAAAAGCAAAGTCACTAAATTGGAGTTCCCTTTGGCCATTTCTTTGTTCTGAATGTAATAATTAATGCACTAGACATAATTACTCATTTAGCAACCAATTCATATAATGACCTAGTCACAGAAATGGCACTTGATCATTAAATCAAATGCCTGTATCCATATGGTGGAGATGGGGATTTGGCTCAGTGGTAGAATGCTTGCCTAGCAAGCCAGAAGCCCTGGGTTCAATCCTTGACACCAAAACCAAAAACTAAGCCTCCCCACATGCTCATGTGCACACGTGCGTGTGCGCATGCATGCATGCACACATACACACACACACACACACACACACACACACACACACAATCAACCAAAAAACTACAGTGAAACTTAAAAAGACCAAACACAAACAAGGAAACTAACCTGTGGCATCAAGTGAAACAACTTTTGCCTCAGATTTTTCATAAAAATAAATTCAAGGTAGTTTGTAGATCTAATAAAAAGAGGGAAAACAACATAGTCTAATTAGTATTCCTCATAAAAAGTCATTTGAGACGAGATATGTGCAACACATAAACAGTACAATTGTATTGAGTAGCTCTAAAGAGTTTAAATCAGTGAGTTACATTTTAATTTAAAGAACTGATAATGATGACAATGTGACAGAAATGGAGGGAGGGAGGAGGAATAGAAGGGACGGAAAGAAACAGGGAAAGAATTAAGATGTGATATGTACAGATACCAACTCACCATAACGAAAGTAATCATTCCATGCTTGCAGAAGGGGAACTAAATTATTTTTTAAGTAATTGAGAAAAAAATTATGATATAATTATATTTGCCAATTCAGCTGCTATCCTTGGTCCTCCAAGCAACCTGTAATTTTTATTAAATTTTTACTTATAATAATTTTTATATGTCTTTATAGGAATCCAGTTGGTGGAAGAATTCAGCTGCTGCTTGCCATTGTAATAGCTCTTTTTCCATTTATTTCATGGGTCTACATATACATAAACAAGGACATGCGGTCTTCCTGGCCATCACACTGCAAGACAGTAATTTGAATGGGCCCAAGAATGGTGTGTTGTAAAAGTGAGAATATTCAATTTCTTATAAACATTGGGGTAACTGAATGATTTTCCAGTTTATTTCAGGTACTAAGAACTGATACAAGAGGTAGTTCGATCTAAGAACAAGAGATTTATAAAAGGTCTTGAGAACTTTTAGGACTGAAGGATGCATTGTAAGACTAGACAGAGCATGTAAGAATGAGGTCTGCCATACTCTGGCTGCATTTCCTGAGGGAATTGTGCTACAGTGTAGTCAAAAGGCACAGGAATGAAAGTTAAGAAATGTGACTTTTGCTCGGCACAGCAGCACATCCTTGATAAAATTCTAAGCTCACCCTTCAAGGTCATTCACAGCACAGCACTTGTCTACCCATTTACACTTTATTTCTCACTATACACCCCAAGCACCTTTTGGCTGAATCCTCACAGCTTTACTTGCAGCATCTCAATTCAGTAGATCCTTTGATGTCTGTGCTTCTTATTCTAATTGAAATGTTCTTCCCCACTTACTTAAACCATTTGTCTTATGTCATCTCTGATCCCTTCAAATAATTTAAACCTCCACAGTCCAAGTCTTTCCAAATGACAGCCAATTTCACACATCTGTTTTTTCATTCACAGGAAGATCAGTGATTATAGGCAACACATTAATAACGCATCTCTGGGCTCAGCTGAATGGGCTTCATAGATGCATATGTAGGTCTTAATCCCTCACACCTACATTGCCTTCTGTAACAAAATGGACCTTACAGATCTGATTAAGGATTGTGAGGCACAGAGATTACCTGGATTATCTGGGTGAACCTCAGTAATCACCAGTGCACTTAGAGAGGCAGAAGGAGATGGAAGTACACACTAAGAAAAGGTTGAGAAACCAAGTGGATTTAGATGCTACTTCTATTGTTGCTACAAAGCTAAGAGCTTTGAAAGGCCTGGGAGTCAAGAAACATTAATATACCTCCAGAGGCTGGAAAAGGAAGGCAAGATTCCACCTGCACTTCCTAGGGGGCTATCG
Organism: Myocastor coypus; assembly: GCA_004027025.1. NCBI lineage: Eukaryota > Metazoa > Chordata > Mammalia > Rodentia > Myocastoridae > Myocastor > Myocastor coypus. The sequence continues at coordinate 3,177 of PVJA010047682.1, forward strand.
CTGTGCCAGCACCTTTTCAGCCTGGTGAAAGTGATTCCACACTTCTGACTTCCAGGACTGTAATAGACACATAGCAAACAACATCAAGTGTGCAGTTTGTTACCACAGCCATAGAAAACAGATACTTTAATAGCCATCTAATGCCTTGGTACTCAACAATTGTGTTGAACAATATTTTGTTTCCTAAGCCTGAATTAAACTTTCTTCCCCCATTTGCCATGTACCTTTTCTGCAAATAAGCCTTGGCATGTGTGCCAACTGAGTTAAATGTTTCCCTTTGTCTATTGGAGTCAAGGGTAAACTACCCACAGCAGTCTGACTGTGCATCAGGTGGTCCCAACAGCCCACAGTAGCAGGCTCACAACCTGCTCTGACATTCTTGCTTTGGTTAGGATCAATAGAGGACCATAACACTTCTCTGAGATGTTCCTAGAAAGATGCAGGCCCCAGACATTCACTTTGCAAGTAACCAACTAGTCAGTTTTTATTTCCAAAACAGGAATATAAGCCTTATAAAGTCCAAGTATAAGTATTCTGAGAAAAACCATTCCAAAGTTCACTTAGAAAAAGCTGATCAGATCTTTATTTATTATGTGTCTGAAGTTCTACAGCTGACATGAACATATTCTCTTATATGGACCAAAACCAAATTTTTTTAGGTAAAGCCAATTAAAGTCCCTTATTGAGAAGATATATTGCCACTGCAGTCTCTTCCTTGTTTTTCTAAGTTTTCAGGAATATCTATCACCCAAAAGTGTGACTTCTGAATATTTTGTCAACATACTCTGAAGCCATAAGCACACTTGGTTATTGAAAAATACACAACAGTGAGGCTCAGAATATTTATTTTTTTCCTCCTGTGGTTGGGACAAGCACAAAACAAAGTCATCCTCTTTCTATAAACGAAAGCAAGGCAAATCATGCTAAAAGGAGGTCCTTCTTGTAGTTCATAATCCTGTCTGGAACTCTGCCTCTCCCTTTCAACATCATTTTGTCAGAGTACACATGAACTGTGCCAAAGGCTTGGCTGTCCGGAGCTGTTTCAATGACTCCTTCTAGGTCCAGGTGATGCACACCAAAGGGGTCTTCAGAGTAGCCGCCATCATGTGTGTGACCGGCAATGAAACACACCACACACTTGTGAGACCAAATGACTGTCAGGGCGTCTCTGTAGTTCCAGGCTAGGCACACTGTGTCAGAGGCCTCTGGGTAAATGGGGATATGGCCTGTTAGTTAAAGAAAAAGTTGTGAACCAGTTAAGAAATATCTTTTCCATCAAAATCAATGGCCAAAAGTTAGTAGTAAGGAAAACTGCATATTACTATGTTATCATCCAAATAGACTGGAGACGAGAGAGAACCCATACATAAAGAAGTACATATTTATCTACAGTCACATCTCTGGTGCACAGAAAGGAGGATGACACCATCACCAGTAAGGTGGGAGAGCACAAAGGACTCTGCCTGAGATCTCTGAGGCCTACAAAAGTCTCCAACTGCACAAACAGAAGATCAAAGGCATTTTGTATTACGAGTCTGTAAAGTCTGCCTGAAATCAGGCAGGTGCATACTGGAACCCAATCTCATTTATTTCCTTACATATAAGAACAGTTTAGGGACTGGTCATAGATTATATGTCATTTATATAAACAATGATATAGAACTGATTAATAATAGCTCTATCAGTCAAGATAGCTATATTCAGTTTACAGATGAGAAAACTATTCAAGCAGGAAAGGTATATATTGCACCCCATAGAACACATGCACAAGTGGATGTCGGAGAATTCTGAAGCCAACACAGCTGTGAGCCAGGCAAATACTGAGTGAGCTGAACTGTAATGTCTAGGAAACACAGTTCACTGATCTCTCTGCTTTCTCCCAATAAATCACTTATTTTCTTACTATTCATTTATATTCAGAAATTTAAATATTCTCTGCATAAACATATTATAAGTGAAAAGGATGGGCAGGCACATATGCCTCCATCTTGTGCACACGTGTACAGACAGAAAGACACACACACACAGTGCCTGTGATAACAGCCAAGAGTCCAGCAAACTATGTAGAAGTTATACTGACCCATGAATCAAACTGCATAATTAGTTGCCCCTTTCTCCTGGAAATACTTGGCTTCTAGGATGATGCTAGCTTCTCCCCAATTTCAATGACCATTACTTTTCAATATCCTCCCCTAGTTTCTTCTAAGTTCCTTGGTATCCTGTCAGAAGTACCAGAAACAGCTCTTGGACTTTTCTATCTACACTTAATTCCTGGGTGATTTCTCCATAATTTCACATCTTAAATCTAATAGGGATATGAAACTTAGTATGTCCAGCACCAGCATGGACTACATAGCAAGTCCTTGCCTCAAATAACCCAGAAAAAAAAAAAGCAGATGTGAAGAAAGCAAGGTAGAAAAGAAGGGACTGGGACATAAAACATGAATGCCAGTCTCAGTTCTGTCAGCAGCTGTAGGACTTTAACTATGTGGTTTCAATTCTTTTGGTTTCTTCACCTTCAAAAATCGAAATATTTGTCTACATGATCTCTAGGCTGCTTTCAGCTCAAAAACTCTCAAATTTGGCAGTGGCAAACCCAAAAGCAGATACAAGTCAGGAAGCTAACAATTTTTTGAGGCCACTTATGGCACAGTCAAATGGTATCATGATATACCAATGACCTAAGGGGACCTCATCTTTTCCAGGTCTTGACACCTGGCAGTGAAATGGCATCAGACACTCCTCCCACTACTGTTTTTATAATGGAAGATTAATATACAAAACTACATTTACGCATAGAAATAGAATTTTATAGTATCAACTATATGAATTATCTTTTTTTTCATTTATGTATTTGGTACAGGGTCTCACTACACAGCTCCAACTCAGTGATCTTCCTGTTTTCAGCCTCCCCAGCACTGGAATTACAGGAGTGTGTGCCACCACACCTAGACTTGGTCCCCTGCTCAGCATGTCCCGGGAGTGGGGCAGGAGCGGCATGCAGGACTGTGATCAAATCCCAGTCCCTGCACTTGCCAAAGCAGGCACTTAGTCCACTGAGCTATCTCACTGGCCTATGCTATTCCTTTAAAAGTTTTCAGCCATAATGTTACTTGATGCAATACAGAGAAAACTGCAGTTTGTATGTTCAGTATTTTTTCAGAGCCACATGGTTCATCTAGTAAATGAGAGCCAGAAAGGCTTGCCATCCTCTGGCTCTCAGTCCAGGCTTCTCATCTATTTATATCACAAGGATTTTAAGACAAGGGCTGCAACATCAGCCCCAAACCAAGTCTACCTGCATACTGCAAATTCAGTACTTCCAGAATCCCAGAATCCTAGATGGTGGTCTTAGCCAAAAATGATTCTAAAGGGAAATGATACAAATCTAATTTCCTTGAGATCATGTGGTTGATAAAGGCAGTAAAAACACTTACTGCCATCTGAGCCTGTCAAGCTCAGCCCATAAGGTTATCAGTAGTACTGTACCTGGACAGCAGTGGTCCACTATTGTGGTCCCTTCACCAACAGACAGGGTTTTGAAGACTGTGATGTGGGATAGTGCCTGTACTGAATTTATCATTTAAAAATTATTATAAAAATTGATTCAGGGAAATTCTACCTTGAGACCTACAAGGGTAACTTGTAGGCTCAAATATATGGCAAGACGGTTTTTGTTGTATTATAATTCTCTCCTAGTTCATTCTTTTTTTGAGACAGGGTCTCACTATGCCACTCAGGCTAGAATAAACTCACTATGCAACCGAGGCTGGTTCCAAACTTGCTGATCCTCATGCCTCAGCCTCCCAAGTGCTGGAATTACAAGCACACACCATACCTGTCTCTCAACCCATTCTTAAATATTAATCTTGATTCAGGTTATGTTTCAATACAAAATTTTAAGGCAAGTGTCCATTTTCTAGAAAGACACCAAAACATACATACTGATATTCTTTAAAAACTAACATTTCCCAATCTCTAAAATACTTCTGTAATCAGATAAACAATTTACATACTTACTCACAATCACCACTTTTTCTTGGTTTGTGTCAGAGAACGTAAGAACATCATTCAACCAGTTCAGCTGTTCTTGGCTGAATCCTCCATTGAACTGGACAAACTGGGGCTCAAACAGTCCTGAATGGATTCAGTAAGTCACACCCATCAAACATCATTCTTTCCCTCATTTGGGCATTCAAATGAGGATACCTGTTCTTTTAGAAACCTGTTTCTTTAGAAAATCTGATTAGCAGCAATACACTTTAAATAGAATTTTGACCAATATACAAATAAATTACATTGTCATACTTCTAGTCTTGGCATCGTTTGGTTTACTGGCTTTCCATTGCACTCAAAAGAAAACAAATTTCTTACTATGTCTTCTGAGTCCCATGTTCACTCTTCAAAAACATCTTGTACCTCACTGGCCCTTTTCCATGTTCAATAATGCTCAAGTCTTAGTCCACTTAAGCATCTTTGCATTGCTTTTCCCTCTTGTCTGCTAACCTCCTATCCCTCACCTTCCTAAAGAGATCTTCATCTAGATACTCGCTTTAGCTTAAATGATTTTCTTCCTGGAGTCTTTCTCTTACATAGTCTAAAGTAGCCTCTCTAATTCTTTTCTGTAACTTTGCATTCTGTTTGCTGAGCAGCACTTAGCGTTGCAGAAATAACATGTTTCTGTTCGTACTGCTAGAGTTGGGCCCTCATGTCTCCCAAAGGCCCATGCGTTAAAGGCTTAGTCCTTGCCCATGGCAGTACCAGGAGGTAGTAGACTCTTCTTCAGGTGGGACCTGGTGGGAATACACATTAAGTCACTAGGGTTGTGACCCTGAATGGACTATCTGGACCCTACCTCCCCCCACACAGTTTCCCTGCCACCGTAAGGCTAGGCACTGCACCACCAGGTACTTCCTGCCACGACATGCTGCCTTAACACAGGTCCAAAGGTAATATAGCCAAGTGCAGATGAACTGAAACCTCTGACATCATGCAACAAAATCAGCCTTTCCTCAATATGCATTATTGTATCCTGACAGGAAATTTATGTTTATTAAATGTCCTGCCTACCTAGTGCTTCTCTTTATCCCATTCACAAGGAAAAAAGTGACTGGCCCAGAATAAAAACTGAATCAATTACAACCAAACCAAGATATCAGGCTTGTGTAAAATCCTGACCCTGAACAACAGTGACAAACACTTTTACCTTAATCATCCATAATCCTGCTGAATAAAAGGTAGCTGAAGAATTTAAAGACAATGTATTAGATTCTCAGTTCAAAGGAATAATTCACCTTGAGGACTATTCAATTCCTTATTTGGGTTGTGTTCCCTCAGTATCTTCATACACTGCTGGTATTTTGGAGAAGACTGATCTATACCCAGGACACTCAAGTCATAAGAATCAAGTAAAATGAACCGGAATTTAGGGAATGGTACAAAATGATAAGCATAATAATTCTCTGAAGGCACAGTCTCGGGATGATGTATGATCTGATCTTCTAAAAACTTTGTGTTAAGTTTAGAGTTTATTAAATAGTCTCTACTGAAGTTATAAAATTCATGGTTTCCCCATGTATGATGAACTGGGACTTTGAGCATCTGGAATGTGTTCATAACAAGTTCTAGGGACTTTTCTGATGTTTTATACTGTGCATTATAGCCATCGATGACATCTCCAAGTTGGAGGACACAACAGGGCATGTTGCGTTCTTTATTCCACTCTTCAATAGCACCAGTTAGGTGAAGAAGACTCTGTCTGTAGTACCGCCGCCTGCTTCCTTGGAAGTTGTACCCATCTTCTAAATCAGCATACTGGATATCTGCTATAACTCCAAAGGAGAAGAGCCATTCTGAACTGTCTTTCATGGTCCCAGGATCTAGCTTCTCGGCCATAACTTCTGAAAGGGTTTCTAAATAAAAAAAGTAAAAAAGATAAAAGTTAAAAACACCTTAATTTCCTAATTAGGCTGAAGAAAATGGTAAAATGATTAAACATAATAGTTAATTCCCTAGGCAGCTTGACAGAAAACAGCCCATGGATTTTAGAACTCACTTCACAGTATGAGGTCTAAAATATTAAGGCTCAAAAGAATATAAAATAAAATAAAATACTAAGGTCTGAAAGACTTCAATTTTTCTTCAACTGTAATATACATGATAAACTCAATCCTTCAGAAGAGGGATAATTTAAGAGTATTAACCTGTGAGTGAACAGACATTTTAATTTTAGTGAAGTCATATTCAAGTATGGGATAATTTCTGACATTCAAAAATACACATTCATTCAAAATATATAACATATATCCTTTTCCACAAACATCAAATAATCCCACTAAAACTATAAGGTTTTTGGAAAGGTGCATATTACACTCATCCATTCACTGTATTTTATATATAAGATTCTTACTTTGAAGACAGGCCTTTTCTCTTTGCTGATGGATAGGGACATCCAAAATAAGTTTCTTATATTTTACACCTGAAGTAATTGGAAGACAGTGAAGATATGAAAACAGGAGAATAATTTTAAATAAAAAACTCAGCACATAGCCAGGCGTGGTGGCGCACACCTATAATCCCAGCACTTGGGAGGCTGAGGCAGGGGATCAGTGCAAGTTTGAGACCAGCCTGGGCTACAAGTGAGATCAAGGGCTGCCTGAACTACATAGCTGAGACTCTGTCTCAAAAACACAAAAAAACTCAGCACAAAAACTATGATACAAATGTACTGGCAATTTCATGAACAATGGTTCCTGATTCTTCAAGAGTTAACTGTCTAATTTGAAGCATTTTGTTTTTTTCAAATCTTAACATTAACCTTCTTTGCCTCACAGCCAAACTAGAAAGCATGAAATCTTTTCATCTCATACATGATCTATATCCTTTACAATCTAAACTTATAATTACTAAAGGAATGAAGAACCAAGTGTTACGACAAAAGTCAAAGCCCAAGGTCCTAAGTTATCAACAGTTGTTTTGCTATAAGGACTACAGTAATAAATCATGGTAGTAGTGTCTGAACTTACTCAATTCCAATGTTTCTAAGTTTATTTGACTTTCTAAAATACAAATTTTATTTGACTTTAGATTGTAGAGTCCAATCATTTACCCAACATATATACAGAATCTCCATCTAGTCCTCTACAGACATGTGAAATATCAGTTGTAAGAGCATTCCTAACAGAGGTGGAGGATGCACCTCCATAGTCAGGTCAGGGTCAGACTTCAAGTGACCTTATTTGAGAACTAAGGAAGTTCTCTCTAACCTAAACTTTTTGTCAGTAATGATGAACTTCTTACCTAGTCCAACTGATTAGCTGTTTTAGCTTTTTTTTTTTTTTTTTTTTTTTTTTTTTTTTTTTTTTTTTTTTTTTTTTTTTTGGCTTTTTGAGACAGGGTCTCACTGTGCAGTTCAGGCTGGCTTTGAGCTCACTTTTGTAGCCCAGGCTGGTCTCGAACTCGCAGAGATCCTCCTGCCTCAGCCTCCCAAGTGCTGGGATTACAGGCGTGAGCCACCACGCCCGGCAAATGTTTTAGCTTTCTGATTTTCCTTAATTTGAGTGTAACTAGCCCCAACACATGTGAAACAGCAACAGAAAAAGTATAAAGTCTGAAGGTTCTCCCCATGTCATTTTTAAAATTTGCTGATTTCTTTCTGTAGCGTTCATCTGAAAAACCTCAACAGATATCAAGTCAGTTGCTATGTGTGCTGAGGTGATATATGCATTTGTTCCTATAAATGAAACTGGCTTGAAAAGTGGAAAACTCACATACAATAAAAAGTACATGTCAATTAAAAACTCCTGTAATGGTTTCAAATACCTGTGCATCCAAGAATATTACCACCAAAGCCTGAAAGAAAAACATTTCTACAGATGCTCTTATTCCTGGTAAAGGAGCATTTTTTTTTAAATATTTAAACTCAGACCCTGACAGTGATAACTATGTGCTATAGATCTCTTAGAGGAGACTCTGAACTTTAGCCATTAAATAGCTGTTATATTTGCCTGTCCAGTAATCATTTCCTGCCTTAGGTAACAGCAGTCTAATTTTCCTATAGGCATCTTGCCAGCTCCGTAAGTGTCATTTATTGACTTCTGAGGAAATGAGGGGCTGAAGAAAGACAGTGACAAACTTATGACTTAAGTTTGGCCTAGCAAAACCTAGTTTCCTTCTCACCAGTTAAGGAGAAGTCTACGGCCAAGCATAAAATCCAAAAGTATTACTTTTGCTGATAACTAAAGCTTGAACTTCTGGGGAAAAGTCAACTGAAAAGAAGTCCTACATAAAACAGAACAAAGCTGAATGACAGAAAGCAGTGGATTCCAGGAAATAATCACTGAAAACTGCCCCCATCTGACCCCACTAGCACTACCCTTAGTTGTTTAGTTATTTCAGCAAGACATTCTCCTTGGAGCTGAAACTCAAGTCAAGGTGGTTTTCTATCATTTAAGAATAATATCTTATGAAATAATCCTTCCACTGGAGCAATTCAGTTTAGGGAAATTTAAATGCACTTTGGCAACTGGCTCCACATTGTGTAATGAAGTTATACAATGTGGAGCAAAATATCAGGGGGCCCATAATTCAAAACAGTTATCAGTCTAGGGCAGAAAAGAGACTGCAGCAGATTAAAGACAGCTTTTAAAAGCAAGGTCAAGGATAGATAAGTGACATACAATTTTCTCAAGTAAAGAAAGTATTTTGAAGAGGCAGGCAGGATCAGAAATAAAGCAGGGAGATGGAGAGGGTGAGAATCACATGGGCAAGCACTTGACCCTCCTTGCCAGTCCAGGGTTTTATTTTATGGTTAGGGAAATACCAGGGAGCTCAAAAAGATCAGCCCTGGTAGAGCAATCAAAAACCTCACTGTGACGACTTCCAGTCGGCATTCTCATGGCATGGAACTTTTTCAGAATAGTGCTTTCCTTTACCAAATACATTTAAAAAAGAAAAGAAATGAAAAGAAAAAGAAAAGAAAAGAAAGAACTAGTGCAGAAGGTAACAACATAACTATTGAAGCTAGTTGTGAGTCAATTAATAATGACAGAAATTTTGATGTGGAATCAGTAAAAAAAGAAATCCAGAGAGTAAAAAATGTGAAATGCACATTTCAGGATAAGAGGAGCCATTCTGCAACACACCCACTTGGGGATTCAACTTAAAGATTCTGTGCCCAAATTCTTGGAGCTTAAGAATCTATAAGTTGTTATGCCAACAAAATGCTCCACAATCAACCATCACTCAGCAATGATGGCTCAACAGCGAAAAGCAAAGAACACCCCTCCACAGGCATTCATGCACCGCTGAGACAGTACTGTTGGACAGATCTGGAAGACAAACGGAGGATGAGCCTGCAGCTACATAATGCAGTCACAGAGGTTTCTTTCCTTAAGAGGTAAGGAATGACTTTAATGATTTATTTGAAAATATATTAGAGGAACTTCATTTGATTCAACAGAAACTCATGGATGAAACTTCAGAATTAGCTTATGAAAAAATTGGGATTTCACTTATTTGAAGATACATTTGTAAAATTTCATAAAGCAACAGAGAATAAAATTTATGACTATAAACAAAGACTGCACCAGGTAAAGGAAGAGATGGAGCCACCCCAAGACTTAAAACAAACCCTATCCTCCTTTTAACCAAGGGGAGACCTCATATCAAGTAACTAGAGTTCCATCTTCATAAGGCTCACTTCTTCCTAAGCCAGGAGTCAAAGGAAAAAGCAAGCCCCATCTAGGATACTCAACCTGTGAAACCACAGACTCAGGACACAGTCTCTGTTCCTCCCTAGGCTTCAACTATTATAGGCAGCTAAGTTAGAAGTAAATTTATAGCCAGAGAGGGACCAAGCTCTCAAGGATGTCAGCAAAAATACGACTTTAGAATTAGAATTGTGGCTGGACGCTTATCTAACAAGGCCAGGCCTAAACCCAAGATGATATTGCAATCAGTACCACCTAGTCCAGTAACTCCACATAGGCATCAAGTGCTCAGATGGGTGGGCAACCCATCTTTCCCCAAAGTGCCTTTGCTCCTTCCATGTAGCATTGCCATGGGACTCATTTCCCACTGGATCAATATTAGCAAAGTAGCTACACTGAAATCCTATAGGTTGACTGTAGTTTAATCTATGTTGTACCCATATTGTCATTTTACTGTATAAATAATGCATGACAAAGGGCCTCAGTGGCCACCTCATTCAGGACCCTACCAGTAAATTCAGGAACTAGTCTTCTCTCATTTCCAATAAAACTCTTCTAACCTCTTCCTTTCATTCTCGACTTCATTCCTCGATGTTGTGGAATTACCAGCTTGGCACATTTGACATCTAACAGGCTGGGAGTTATATTTCTCCTATATGCAGACTGTAACCCCTACCGGCTCTTGCCTATTAGTGTTGATTCACATTTCATGCTCCATGAGTGTTTCCTGCTTCTATTTCACTTTCCCTACTCTTTCTTCTCCAATTAAAATGTTTCTTAGGGAAAATAAAAACTGAGGTTTTAAAGTGTACAGAAAATAAAATCTGAGAGAATTAGAAAACCCAAGAATATATTTTGCCTTTTATTAGAAAGAATGACAATTTTTAGCAAACTTTATTCAGAAAATTCAGTCTGTAAAATTTAACATGCACCATTTACTATTATTAAGTCTTCGGTGTTTTACTTTAATAAAGGTGTAACTGATACAGGATGTGTGTGAAAAAAAAAAGACTATTGTATAGAAGCTCTAACTGGTAACTAAAAGTGTCTCAGAAAAATAAAGCTTTTATGTACAGAGACCATGGAAAGAGCAAAGCAGAGAAACGCAATTGTTCAAATTGAGAAGAAACTGTTCAAAAGAAAAGACAAAAGATTGTTACATAACTAGTTTCTTTTAGTTCATTAAAAAGAAAGCATTGTGCTAATATTACATAGACCATATAACATGCATATATATGCACATGTCTTCTGCTCTGAAAAACTACCAGGAAGATGACAACACACAATGTATCAGCTATCATAACTGTCCTAAGAAGCTGTTTTGAAGTTCAGTATCCCTATGTTTATCTTTTTTAAAAAAAAAAAAAAGGAAAGGACAACTGAGATGGTGGAAAGGAGAAAACAAAGGGAAATATATATATATATATATATATATATATGTAATGTATATATGTATATATGTAATATATATATATGCACATGTATATATAATCCATATTATACACACAGAGACACTCAAGATAGCTACAACAATTGTACTACTAATATATAGTGGTTTATTGAAAGGAACAGTTAATGTTTAATCAATCAATCTTGCATTCTTACATCTGGTAATCTGAGCAACCTTTTCAAGATAATAATATGTAACAGAACA
>PVJA010047683.1:0-14531 GCA_004027025.1 Myocastor coypus
TAGGGCCAGGCCTGGTGGCACATGCCTGTAATCCCAGCATTCGGGAGGCTGAGGCAGGAGGATTGATGTGAGTTCGAGACCAGCCTGGGCTACAAAAATGAGCCCAAGACCAGCCTGAACTGCATAGTGAGACCCTGTCTCAAAAAAAAAAAAAAAAAAAAAAAAAAAAAAAAAAAAAAAAAAAAAAAAAAAAAAAAAAAAAGAGACTAGCCAGTTTCACGTGGTTATTTTTATCCAGTCATGTGAAAAATTATTCACAGCTCTGAGAGCATCTCTAACGCAGCCATGCTGGGACCTTAGAGCGTTCGGTCCCATGGAGGCGTGAGTTTTCTTTGGTAGGTTTCACCCAACCACACCTGCAAGCCTGAGTCTCCCAAACCTGCCAGGCTGGTGCCAGGCTTGATAAATGTACTGTACTAAGAAAGTAGAATCTAAAGGATATCTCAGAAGATAAGCAGAGAGCTTCGTAGGCCACACTGGTCTCTGCCAGCAGCTTTGAGTGTCTGTGGTAAATGTGCAGTCTAGTTGTTGTTCTTCCTCCTCTTCCTCCACCGCCCTGTTTCCTTCACTTTCTTTCTCCATTTTTCTTTTTTTAAAATATTTTCTTACTATTATTAATTTTTTTTATATATTATGGCTGGCTCAGCCTGCCCTGGGGGTGGAGCTAGTGCATTATACGATGACAAGGATTGAGCCACGGTCCCTGCAGTTGCCTAAGCTTGCTTAAGCAGGTGCTTTAGACCACTGAACCATCTCACCGGCACCTCTTTCTCCTTTTTTCTTACTGAGGATTGAACCCTAGGCCTCCCACACACTATGTAAGTGCTCCGCAGACCTGCCTCCCTAATCCTTTTAATTTTCTTTTGAGACAGGATCTTACTAAGTTGCCCAGACTAGACTTAAACTCTCAATTTTCTTGTCTCAGCCTCCCAAGTGGCGAGAGTGTAAGCATGCACAATAGTGCCTGCTTTATTACTCTGTGTGTGTGTGTTTTTGTGTGTGTGTTGTACCACGCACTGAACTCTGGATCTTGCACTTGTGCCGAGCAGGTGCTTATGCCACTGAGCTATATACCTGGCCCCATATTATTTCTTTTTTTTTTTTTGGTGGGACTGGGGATTGAACTCAGGACCTTGCACTTGCCCGGCAAGCACTTATTCTGAGCTACCTCTCCAGCCTCATATTATTTCTTTAATGAGGAAAACAGTGCAAATTTCTAATGAAGCAGTTATGTGGTACTTGTTACGTACTATTCACTATCCTTAGTATTTTATAAATAGTAATCTATTCAATTCCCTTACCCCTAAAATGTAAACAATAATATTTTCATCACCCCATTCTGCATATGAAGAAACTAAGGTACAGGAGAGTTAAGTGTCCAGCCCGGGGAAAGCTTGGAATTGGCAGAGATAGGCTTCTCCTCACCAGACCTGTCTGTCTTTGCATTAATCAAGCAGTATAGAAATTAATTGCTCATGGGCTCTTCCCAGTAGTGTAGTCACACCCTGGACCCTCAGATTCAAAGACGAAGATGAAGATAGACTGTGATTCATCCAGATGGCTGACACTGACAAAAGTCCTACAAAATGCTGTACATGGTTTCAAGGTAAATCCTGAGGGGACTTGACTGACCTTGTCAGATATAAAAGTTACATGCTTTGTTACATAGGTCATGCTTTAACTTGGCCTTAACCATCCAGCAGAAAAGTTTAACTATGAGGCATAAAAAGTAATGCCAGGGAGCTGAGGAGATAGCTCCATGGCACAAGTGCCTGTCTGGCAAGTGCAAGGTCATGAGTTTGAACCCCGGTCCTGAAGAAAAAAAAAAAGAGTAATGCCAGAAGACCCAAGTCAACAGTTTCCAACATTGCCAACTCTGCTGATAACCCACTACTACTATGGACTATTGGACTATGTATACAACTACTTTCTGTTAGTTCAAAGAGAAGAAATATTTGTATCGATAGTGTTTAGAAAAGTTATTATGTCTTCACCTTGTACTCTGAACAGCTATGATGAAGACAATAACATGCATTGTATTAATTATTGTGGCTGTCCTACTAATGTGTTTTGAAACTGTCTCATTGTTATTTCTTATTAAAACTAATAAAAAATGGAAAAAATGCTCTTCGCCATTATGTGAGGAAAAATTATGAAGTGCCACTGGTTGGTGTTGGGGGTTTTATTTATTTTTTCTTTTAAAATTTTATTTTATTTTATTGTTTTTTTTTAAAACCTCATTTATTTATTTGTGTTATGACCAGCTCAGCCTGCCCTGGGCATGGGGCTGATGCAGCATGTGGTGCCAGGGATCGAGCTGCAGTCCCTGTGGTTGCTTAAACTTTCCTAGGCAAGCGCTTTAGACTGCTGAGCCATTTCTCTGGCCTGTATTGATGGTTTTAAATACAGTAAAAAATGTACCAATTATCAAAAGCTTCCCATGTACTGGAAACTACCTCTGATTGTTCATTCAGGCCTTAGGACAACTCAGCACAGCTTTGCAAGACCTCAAGCTAGTCAGGACTGCCAGTTACAAATAGGATAAAAAGCAATAATCTAGCAATTAATTCCCAAATGGGTCAGGGCAAAAGGTTTGTACTATGGAAAAATCAGATCTAGTGTTCATTAAACTACTATGTGGCCGGGCCGGGCGTGGTGGCTCACGCCTGTAATCCCAGCACTCGGGAGGCTGAGGCAGGAGGATTGGTGCGAGTTCGAGACCAGCCTGGGCTACAAAAGTGAGCTCAAGGCCAGCCTCAACTGCATAGCGAGACCCTGTCTCAAAAAGACAAAAAAAAAAAAAAAAAAAAAGACTACTATGTGGCTGATATAGTTCTAAGAGCTATATTACATTTGTTAGTTCCTTTAATCTTCTGTCTAGTCTCCTGAAGAAACTATTAATTGTAAATGCAGAAACGAGGGTACTGAGATTTCAACAAGTTTACTGTGATCATCCAGCTAAGTCTCATTCTTTGGTTAATTGGCAGCATCTGCCATCTCTCCTTTGTTTAAGGCAATTGTCCATCAGATTGGAGCAATTTCAAGCTTACTTCCCTCAGAAGAGGCAGAAAATGCCATGCCTCGCTTCCCCAGCCTTCTTTGCACCTACAACATGAGCGTGTGGCCCGGGCTCTGCTGACCAGCTACATCTGCAAGGGACATGGCTTTGCAAACAAATACGAAGAATGGTCTCCCGTGTAGCCCTGGGTGTCAGAGCCGGAGGTCTGCAGGTCCCTGGGCCAATTCCACTGTGGTTCTACGAATGGAAATGGAAATGTCATTCTTGCTTCTCAGCCTCTGCTGTGGCTCCGCAGCGATCTTCTCCATAGCCTTCCAGCAAAGCCCTTCCCACCCCCTCAGTCATTTTCAGTTGCTTTCTGACTGTGGTAGCCAAATGAGGACCTGAGCCTGGCAGATCTGCTTCCTAGTGCTTCCTGTAGCCAGTACATTATATTCCCTCTGGCAGTGTCCTACAGCTTTACTTCAGATCTAGGCCTTCTGTGATGGCATCAGATCGCTCCAGAATCTTCTCTCCACTGCCCTCCTTTTGTGTGCTGGCTCCATCTTGGCCCTCTCCTCATAAGGCAAAATGGCCACCAGCAGCTCCAGACTTACATCCACTCCCAGCTCAGAACCCGGCAGGAAGAGGTTCTCTTAACCAGCAATTCGGGGAAAAGCCTTGACTTTAACTCCGGTTGGCTCCAACCAAATTATGGACATAGCCCTGCAGCAATCCCTGTGGCTGGGGAGGAGAAAGGATGAATAGATTGGTTTGGTCTGGGTCCTGGATCCACTGCAGGCCCAGGTTTGCTCCCATCCAAATGGATAGGCTGAGGTAAGAATAGAATGGGTTGATTCTCCACAGGAAATCATAAGCAAAGCATTCTGGGAAAATGAATAAAAGCTGTCCATTATATTTCTACTTCTAAAGAGGCAGAAAGTCCAGCTCATCTATGCTAAGTAACTTATTCAGAGTCTCATGGCCTCCAGGAAATGGAGAAATTAGAGCTCGAATCTAAGGACACTTATATCTCAGCTTATTATTTCTTTTCCTGTTTGTTTGCAAAAGCTACCTTGGTTTTGTTTTGTTTTCCCCATTTTCCTAATTAAATGTTCTGTATACAAGAATTAAAATAATGTTAGAAGGGAAAATATGAAATTCTTTGACACCTCATCACTATATGATGACAGTTAACTTTTTGGTGGGCAAGGGTGATATTCACATAAGTCAAAACAAGTAATAAACATCCTGACAAAGACACCTTTAATAATTCTTTTTCTTGCCTGTACTGGTTCTTCTTCTTTCCCAGTCTCCATTCAGCTCCCTAGCTTATTCCACATCTTCTACTCAATATTAGCCGTGCTAACAACCCATGTGTCTATTTGCAGACTTTTCTCCAAGCACACACACACACACACACACACGAACTCTGCCCTTAGTTCTAGCAATATTAATGTTAAAGACCTTATTAATGATGGTCTTTTGGGCACCAGAGTGGTGAGAGAGATAGACTGAGACAGAGACAGAGAGCAAGATCGCACTCTGAGAGGGAGTCCTTAACAATTTGAAAGTGCTCCGCGGTGCCAGGTAGCCTTGCTGGCCTGTGGCGAGGTCACCTCTGACCAGAACTCCCCAGTCAATCAGGCCAGCTCACCCCTGCCGCTAGACCCTGAAACACCTTCTCTCATCTCCCTTTTTACGGATTCTTTTTCTTTCTATTTCTCATCAATTTTAACCAGGGCAGGAGCCAACTGCTCCGCCTTGAGATCGATAACCCCCGAGAAGGCTTCAGCTGCCGTACGGAGGAGCTTTCTCCTCCTCCTTGACTCAGTTTCTCTGCAATAAGCTCTTTCTGCTTTACCGAAGCAGTTTCCTTAGAGATCGTCTGTTGGTGCCAACGCAGAGCGGAAAATCCATCAGGGACGAGAATCTGTGTTTGCTCGCAAGAGCAAAAATCCAGTTTGCTCTCAAGAGCTTAGAATTCTGCGTTCTCTGTTTCTTCGTCACCATCACCTTTCGTGGGGACTTAAAGCTGCTCTTTAGAGTAAGTGTTCACTAAGCGCTTGTTGAGGAGGGGAGAAAAAAAAAGAATGATGGAAGAATTCTGGCTTGGCGAATGGTTGACGGAGAGAGAATAAACGGGATTACAATGCGAAACAGTGCACACTGTTAATGAGCGACGGCCGCAGCCTTGTCCACTGGCGCCACCTTCTGGAAATTAGTTATCACAACAGGTCCATATCTGCGCTAGTGCCACGAGAGGGCGCTGACTTCAAATACGGTAAGAACCAAGTGTAAATCTTTGTCCAGGACCTCTTAATTAATCTACAAGAATGAATGAATGAATGAATGAATGAATGAATGAATGAATGAATGAATGAATGAATGAATGAATGAATGAATGAGTGAGTGAGTGAGTGAGTGCGTGCGTGCGTGCGTGCGTGCGTGCGTGCGTGCGTGAGTGAGAGTGAACGAACTAACGAATGATCTCTACTTATAGCAGCACTGAGAGTTGAAACCAGGACCTCCACTCTGAGATACAACCCCGGGGACATTGTGCTTGCCAGGCAGATGCTTATACCACTGAACGATTACCCTCACCCTCAGGACTTTTCTCTTTTTCTTTTTTAAAATGTATTTGGCAAAGGGTCTCACTATGTTGCTTGGACTCATGGTGATCTTCCTGTTTTCAGCCTCGCCAAGCGCTGGGATTAGAGGCATGGGACACCAAGCCTGGTCTCAGTGTCTGGCTCAGTGCACTTGGAGGGTGAGACCAGCATAGCATGTAGTGCTGGGGATCGAACTCCAGCCTCTCTGCTTGCCTAAGCAGGCACTTAGTCCACAGCGCTATATCTCAGCGGCCCTTTGAGATAGGTTCTAGGGGCCCGGTGGGATGGCTCAGTGGTCTAAAGCGCCTGCTTGGGGAAGCTTGGGCGGCTTCAGGGACCGCGGTTCGATCCCCAGCACCATATGCTGCGCCAGCCCTGCCCTCGGGGCGGGCTGAGCCGGCCATAGAAATGAGTGAATAAACAAACAAAGGTTCTGAGATAGGTTCTAAATTGTTAAGTTGCCCAGGTTGGGGTTGAATTTATGATCTCCCTGCCTCAGCGATCCCAGCATGCTTACAGGCATGTACCACCACAACCAGCTTTAGCATTACGGTTTTTAATAAAAATACAATGTAAACATGTTAGTGCTTGTTTTGGATACCTAATACTATACATCCAGCTAAAAGTTTCATGTAGGTTATTTTCTTCGTGGTAACTGCAAGAGACAGATACTCATGTTTACCGGTTTAGATATTAAGTTTGAAGTCCATAGAGGTTTATAATGGGTTTGTAATACCTAAGCAACATAGTCACTTCAGACCCGTTTCCTGCTGAGCTCCCCAGAAATCAAGCTCCAGAAAGGAGATTTGTGTGCGCAGGAAATCTATTGTCGAGCGTTGTCTAAATCCCATCTGCTGAAGGAAAGGTCAAACTGTGATTCAGTACTACTATGTGCCAGACAGAGAGGGCTGTTCAGAGCTGTGATGGGAAGGAGGCTGTCTTAGTCTCATTGCTGGGACAAATACCTGACACCCAAAATGAAGGAAGGAAAGGTTTATTTAGCTCACAGTTACTGGAGATTTCAGTCCATACTCGGCTGGCTCCAAGGCTGTGTGGCACATGGCAGAGAGCAGCAGTTCATGGCAACAGAACACCAACAACGGCGGCAGAAGCAATGGAACAACCAGGGGAGCAGACAGCAACAGCTTCAGTCTGTCTCTCTGGCTCTCTTTTTAAATTACTGCAGGCCCTCTGCCTTAGCCTATCCACCTCAGGCCACACCCATAGTCTCAGCAGTACTCAGACCATAACCCCAACAGTACTAAAAGAAGTAATCCCATCGGATTATCATTCAGGTCTCAAACTCTAGGAGTCCCCACCCCATGACTCATGAGGCTTTTGGGGAAACAACTAGACATAAACCATAACAGAGGCTGGACTTGGACTTACATCGGTTATTGGATGCACACTGCTCAGGAAAGGAGAATAAACTTGGATCAGGTTGGTCTCTTCAGCCTAGGACAAATTCCCAAGAAAGATTCAGTTAAAAACTGCTGACTGGGGGGCCCGGCAGGATGGCTCAGTGGTCTAAAGCACCTTAGGAAAGCTTGGGCGGCTGCAGGGACCGCAGTTCGATCCCCAGCACCACATGCTGCACCAGCCCTGCCCTCAGGGCAGGCTGAACTGGCCATAAAAATAAATAAACAAACAAAAGTTCTGAAACAAGAAAAAAAAACTGCTGATTGAGCCAGCCAAATAGCTCAGTGGATTAAAGCACCTGCTTAGGCAGACATGGTGGCTGGGGTTCAATCCCCAGCACGCTGTGCTGGCCCTGCACCCCCTCACCACTGAAACTGAGACTGAGACTAGGTGTGGTGCTGCACACCTGTAATCCCAGCTCTTGGGAGGCTGAACACAGGGGGATCACTATGAGTCCAATCTACATAGTGACACCCTATAGACCCTATGCTAAAATTAAAAACAAACAAACAAACAAACAAACAAACAAAAACTGTGGATAACCAATGTCCCCAGAAATGGGAGAATCAGGGCCTGCTCCTGGAGTGGGGGCTCTGAGCTGCATTATGGCATCCTCATCCCTATCATATACACCCCACTCTCAGGTTCATTGCAGTAGGAATGGGTAGTGGGTAGGTGGACAGAGGCAGGGCAATACACTACAGGAGAGGAGACTTAAAGAACGTCGGTGTTTCTGCCTTCCGCCTGCCTAATGAAACTGGCCTATGCCATGCCTGCCATCCTACTGCAATAGAGCTTAGGCATTCTGGTGTATTTATACAGAAACAATATGTGAGGTACTTATTAGCTATAAACTATTAATAAACAAGTAAAAAGAAATCATCAGCGGGCCGAGCTGATGGTTGGTGATAGATTACTTGACATCTTCAAATAAGAGATGAAAGTATTGTCTAGAAACTGACTTACACATTAGAATAACCGAGTATTACAAATAATTTTGTGATAAGGTGTTTAAAAACATTTCACTCCTCCCATACCACTTCCTTGACCAGCTTCAAGCTTAGACTCAAGCTCAGCCAAGCTGCTGAGTCTGCTGAGATCAGTAGATGTTCAGAAGCATATGATTGTTTTGGGTTTTAAATTTATTTATTTATTTGGTACAGGATCTCACAATGTAACTTGGACTCATAGTGATACCCCTGTTATAGCCTCCCCAGAACTAGGATTACAAGTGTGCATAGAGATGCCCAGTTTTGGTGACTGGCACACTGTGCCCAGGGTTCTGAGGCCAATGTGGCATGCTGTACCAAGGATCGAGCCCACGTCCTTGCATTGGCCAGGCAAGCCCTTAGACCACGGAGCTATCTCCCTGGCTCCAATTGTTATTCTGTAACACTGAAATTTGAGATGACTCATTGTGGAGTACCAGCTGGCAGATACACATTTATGAAGTTGCAGAGGACAACCTGTGGGTGTGTCAGCCTGTGGATGTGTTTGACTGCACACAATTTTTCCTTAAGGACTGTCTTCAGATCCAAATCTCCTTGGAAGACGTGATTCCTGTATGCATAGGTGGCAAAGCTCAGGCCCGGCGCTTCCCTCAGCACCTTGACAAGTGCTGCCAATGTCTCCTGATGCAGATGCTTTGCTTTCTTACACAAGAAATATCAGCATTCCCTAATGAACCAGAAACAGGCCTATGAGATCTGTGAGCTCCCCCTAACGCCTGATAAGTCCATGAGGAAAATGAGGCAGGAAGAGCTTCCCTTAGGGAAAAGGATCATGGAGCTCAGGGGACAGGGACTCTCCTCTTAGAAAATCACACTAAATTTACTGCCAGGGAAGGACGTCTAAACAATTAGGACCTTGAGCATTATTTTTTTTTTTCTTGTTTCAGAACTTTTGTTTGTTTATTTATTTATTTTTATGGCCGGCTCAGCCTGCCCCAAGGGCAGGGCTGGCACAGCATGTGGTGCCAGGGATCGAACTGAGGTCCCTGAAGCTGCCTAAGCTTTCCTAAGCAGGTGCTTTAGACCACTGAGCCATCCTGCTGGGCCCTTGGTGAGGACTCTTATCCTAGCTTATAATTGTCTGCTGTCTTGCTGTGTCCTCACCTGGTGGGGGCACAGAGGAAGAATGAGCCTGAAAAAAAATTCTTAAAGCTCGCATCAACCAACTAAATGCTAGGGAACTTATAAGAGAATTTTGGCCTATAATCCCAGCTCATGGGAGGCTGTAACCAGGTGGATCACTACGAGTCTGATCCAGCTGTCAGACTTTGAACACCTTATAGACTTTTCCTTAAAAAAAGAGAGCCGGGCATGGTGGCACATGCCTGTAATCCCAGCACTTGGGAAGCTAAGGCAGGAGGATTGGTATGGGTTCGAGACCAGAATGGGCTACAAAAGTGAATCCAAGGCCAGCCTGAACTGCACAGTGAAATTTCAAAAAAATACAAATAAATAAATAAATAGAATTTTGCAATTTTTTTTCTTTTTAAAAAATTTTATTTATTTATGTTATGGCTGGCTCAGCCTTCCTAGGGGGTGGGGCTGTCGCAGCATGTGGTGCTGGGGATTGAACTGTAGTCCCTGCGGTTGCCTAAGCAGGCGCTTTAGACGACTGAGCTACCTCACCAGCCCCAAGAATTTTGCAATTTGGACAAATTTTTGTAGAAGTTACAGGACAAAATACACTATTTAAAATAACAACAAAAATATTAAAACAACCTAGAGCTATTGAAAATGTGCCAGACCATTACAAAAAAAACCCATAAATATTTACTGTAATATAGGAATGGCAATACTGTATACATCACCTTTCTGGGTGAGACATGCTACCATAAAGAAATCAACTCATTCTAGGAAGATATATAAATACAATGCAATTCTAATATAAATACTACAGGAATTTTACTGTAGTTTGTAAGCTGACTCCAAAATTCATATAGCAAAATAATTTTGTAGTTATAACAACAGAACTCTACAAAAAATATATGAACAACTACTTGCTTGACAAGAATAAGAACAGGTAACATATTTCCAGGAACTAAAATAGAGCTAAAAGGGGCTGGGCACAAGTGCCCACAAGCTCTGTGGCACAAGTGCCTGCCTGGCAAATGTGAGGTCACGAGTTTGAACCCTGGTCCTGCAAAAAAAATAAATAATTAAATAAAATAGGGCTAGAATTTACAAATACAACTATAAAACAGGAATTAATTTTATTATATATTAAGATATTGTTTATTATATATTAAAATATTATTTCATGTAATAGAAAAATAATGGAGCATTCAACAAATGCCACTGTGCTAGGTGTGATAGCACATACTTATAATCCCAGCACTCAGGAGACTTAGGAGGGAGGATCGTCGTGAATTCTGGGCCAGCCTGGTCTACAAAAGTGAATTTAAGGTCACCCTGTACTACATATCGTACCCCTATTTCATAACAAGCAAACAAACAAACAGGCAGCAAGAGAGCTCAGTGGAGTAAAGTGCCTGCTTACTCAGGCTTAGACAGGCACAGGGATGGCAGTTTTATCCCCTGCACCACTAGTCACGCTGGCCCCGCCCCCAGGGAGGGCTGAGCTGGCTAGAGCACGCCTGTAATCAATCCTACTGCTGGGGAGGCTGAAAGCAGGAGGAAAAAAAAAAAAAAAAGAAAGCAGGAGGATCAGCGCAAGTCCAAGCGTGTAGTGAAACTTTTCAACAACCAAACTCATTTTTTTAAAAAAGCAACCATTACAACTTGATATCCATTTGAGCAAATGAATTCATTTGATTGGAATATTTCCAAGTATAAATCTTGGCTGGATTAAAGAACTAAATACACTCGGGAGGCTGAGGCAGGAGGATCGGTGCGAGTTCGAGACCAGCCTGGGCTACAAAAGTGAGCTCATGGCCAGCCTAAACTGCATAGTGAGACCCTGTCTCAAAAAGACAAAAAAAAAAAAAAAAAGAACTAAATATAAGATTGAAAGTAATAAAAATATTTAGAAAAAATGTAGTTGGAGAAAACACTGATTCCCTAAGAACAGAAAGGCCTACCTTGAATATGATACAGGACAAAAACTAGGGGAGAAAAACATTGATTAAATTATTATGTCAACGTTTGTAAACCTTATGACAAAACAACAGTAAAAGATGAGTGTGTGGGTCCTGGGAGATAGCTCAGCAGCACAAGTTCCTGCATGGAAAGTGCAAGGTCCTCAGTTCAATCCCTGGTTCCGCAAAAAAAAAAAAAAAAAAAAAGATAAGTGATATACCCTGAGATGATATTTACAAAATACTACCCCACTCATTAAGGAAACAGCAATCTTTTTTTTTTTTTTTTTTTTTTCTTAAAGACAAGCTTTCAGGGGCTGGGGAGATAGCTCCGTGGCACAAGTGCCTGCCTAGCAAGTGCAAGGTCGTGAGTTTGAACCTCAGTCCCACCAAAAATAAATAAATAAATAAATAAATAATAAAGACAAGCTTTCACTGTGCCGCCCAGGCAGGCCTAGCTCTCCTGGGCTCAGGCGCTCCTCTGGCCTCACCCTCCAGCCTAGTTGAGACTACACACATGAATTCCTGTGCCGAGCATGACAACTCACCTTTTACAAAAGGCAGTAAAGTATATGCACTTACAGAAGAGGAAATCAACAAATTACCAATAAATTTTGATAGAATGCTTAGCGTCCCAGCCCTGGGGTACACCGCACTGGTCTCTGCCAACAGTCTTATCTCAAATGCTCCTTGAAATTGTCCTGGCGAGTGTGCCCCCTTAGGGCACAAAGGGCAATGGCACAGTTCCGTTGGAGAGCTGATCATTCCTTAACTCTGCACCCACCCGGAGACACAGTCACATATATGCACAGAGGGCAAACACAAGGACGTTTGCTTTCAAATGGGGAAATAGCTAAGTAAACAATACATACAATATTGGGAGGCTGAGGAAAGAAGTCCAAGACCAGCCTGGACTACATAAGTGAGCTCAAGGTCAGCCTGAACTGCATAGCGAGACCCTGTCTCAAAAAGACAAGAAAAAGAAAAACAAAAACAGACAATAATCTATATTTATGTAGTATAGAGTGCTGTGCAACTGTTTAAAAAATAGGTCTGTTTATATAAGACAGAAAAACATCTAAAACATATTTTTTGCAGGAAGAAACTAAGATCAGGAAAAAAAAAGCGAAATTAAGATCAGGACTATAAAAAATGCATCAAAATGACATCTCTATTTCCATAGTTGTGTGTACTCCACCAAAGCATGGAAAACTAGGTCCAGTGAGATAGCTCAGCAGGCTAAGAGCCTGATTTGGCAAGCACAGGGACTAGGGCTTGATCCCTGGTCACTCATGTCCTGCCAGCCGTGCCCCCCAGGCACACTGAGCTGACCACCAAGTCCAGGCATGGTGGTGCACCCCTGGAATCCCAGCACTGGGGAGGCTGAAAACAGGAGGATCACAGCAAGTACAAATCTGTAAATGAAAAAAAAAAGGAAACTTTTCACTGCCACTCTTGGTAGGAGGAATACACATCCTCACCCCACTGTGGGCAGTCACAGCCGTGCGATCCACTTTGGCCCAGGGAATGCGAGGGAACAAGACCTGTGAGGCTCCCAAGCAGAGGCTTGAAGCAGTTCCACTGTTCTTTTGCTTGTGCCTTGAGAACAGAACATCTAGCTGCATCCTCAACCTGTATCTAGATTCGGCTAAAGCCAACACATGACAAATGTGCAAAGGGTCTGTATACAAGTCCTTGTTATTATAAGGCACCAAGGCCTAGAGGATGCTCCCCATCACGTTGTGACCCTAACCTCCTGTGACTACTACGTGCAGCTATGCAGTTGAGCCAGAGTTGCTTCTCAAAAGGAGAAATGGCAGTGGGGTGATGATCTCAGGGGACTTCTTCATTTTGTATTTTAGTTTTCTTATGATAAAAATATATTCATGCACAAGGATGTCATAAAAAGACATTATTTGAAATGAATACAGCAGGTGCTTTCTTAAAATTAAATGCTAGAAACTATCACTCTTAAAATACATGCACAAACACCTGATCAATTAATGGTTCTCTCTGCGCAGCTGGCACTGTGAAGACAGAGGCTGGGGGGTGGAGAGTGCTGTGAACTTTCCAAAGCAAGATGTACTGGAGCGTGACAACGTCTTGCCACTTTCTCTGCAGGTAGCAATCTGTGGAGCCTAGACGCACTGGGAAAGTTATTTCTGGTTCAGTGATCATGAAGTTGAAATGCATACTCAAAATCCTGTTTTTTTTGTTTGTTTGTTTTGTTTTTTTTGCATCAATAATGCCTACATTGCCAGTGACCTTGTTCATATGAGAGTAAGGGTGATGGCACAACCAAAATTCAGTTCGGTGAGGCTGGCATTATGGTCTCCTTTACACACCCTACCCTTGCTTAGCAAAGTTAGTGAGAGGCGTAGGAGCCAATTACTTCTACCCTCTTTCTTTCTTTCTTTCTTTCTTTTTGTGGCACCAGGGATCTAACTTAGGACCCTGTGCTTTCCAGGCAAGTGCTTGTTCCACACTGAGCTATTTCCCCGGCCCCTATAGACTCCATTTCAATGAAAGGCAAAAAGCAAAAACGTGTAGCATTCTAAGTTTCCTCTTCTTGCTCCCGTTTTTAATTTTTTTTTCCCCATGGGTCTACTTTCTGAAAATTATTTTCCAACCTTTACTCAATTAAGGTTACATGCAACACAGAGAAATAGAAATTACTGTGGGTGTTGTAGCCAGAAACAGATCAAATACAGGGAATGGGGTGCTTGCAAGCTCTCAACAGGAGATGGAGTTGTAGCTATCAGGGGACACTTTTGTTTTGAAATCACCACAGTGATTTATTACTTTAGAGATCATCACCGTAACTGCAGGACATATGTAAAACTGGGGACTGGGCAGTGCATTAAGGAGACTATTTCAATTTTACTCAAAAGCAAAGTTCAAAGACATAAGGGTTGTTATTTCGTGCAAATAAGAAGCGGAAATGGGGGCCCGGCAGGATGGCTCAGTGGTCTAAAGCGCCTGCTTAGGAAAGCTTAGGTGGCTGCAGGGACCGCGGTTCAATCCCCGGCACCACATGCTGCACCAGCCCTGCCCTCAGGGCAGGCTGAGCCGGCCATAAAAAAATAAACAAACAAACAAAAGTTCTGAAACAAGAAAAAAAAGAAAAAGAAAAAAAAATTAAAAAAAAAAAAAAAGCCAAAATGGCAAGGCAGCTTGACCTCTACGAGGTCAAGCATCTGAATAGTTTGAGTCTGTGAATAATTGAGACAGACAGACAGACAGACAGACAGACATGGAGAGACAGAGACAGAGACCAAGACCAAGGCAGAGGCAGAGGCAGAGGCAGAGGCAGAGGCAGAGGCAGAGGCAGAGACAGATACACGGCTCAAGGAAAAGGAACAGGATTTACAGATAGGGAGAAAACACAATGTAAAACAGAACAAAAAAACCCCATCTGCCATCTGCAATCTTCTCATTTGTGCTCTCAAACATGGGG